>CATKHJ010139557.1:0-16735 GCA_949750685.1 Vernicia montana | reverse complement strand
TCTATAAAAATTTTTTAAAATAAAATCTTTAAAGTCATTCATAAATTTATAAATTTCGCATAAGTTATTAAAAATTTATGAACTTTGCAAAAGTCATTCACTTAAAAAAAAATCTATAAAAATTTTAATTGAATACACCCTCCTTAATGAGATGTAATTAAAATTTTCTTTCTTATTTTGACTGTGAGGCTTCGCCCGAACGCCCCTCCCTTCGCTTAAGAATGTCTTAAGGAAAGGCTAAGCGATTTTTAAGGGAGGTTAGGGTACGAGTTTCGGTGCTCACGATTGTAAGCGGCTATCGCCTTAGAAAATTGATGTTTAATTTTTGAAAGTGATTTGGGAGTCGCCACCCTAATTTATTTAGTGAAAAAATTAAGAAAAAATTTAATTTGACTCCAATTTATTAATCTTTGATTAATTTACCAAAGGATAAAGTCACTAGTTCTCGAATCAGGTTGAGCTCGGGAATTAGGTTTTTGGTTAAAATAATCTCAATTTGACTCTTAAATTTAATTTGACTTTTAAAAATTAACTTCATGAATGACAAGTATTATTGACAATTTATAATGTATGAGTATCGCATAATTATGAGATATATGGAAAAATAAAGAGTAGATATTTAAACATCCACAAGTAAAGGAGATTATTTCCTCTAGCTTTTATGGGTACTAGGAAAATTACAAAATCGCTCATTTACTCTAAAAATAATTAAATAATTGCTTTAATTGAATTTTACAAGAAAAGTAATACATTGACATTTATATGAAAAATAAAAGTGGAAAGAGATTGATTGATATTTGGATTTAGATCCCAAGTGTGCCTATGCACCCCACTGAATGAGGATCAAAACCCACATAGTTCGTTCCACTGTGAGGTGGAGGGGTTTAGGGATTGGTCAGATTGATTTGATTTGATTTGGGGTGATTTTGGAGTTGGTGAGAGAAGATGATGTATCTTCTTTGTTGGGGGAATTTTGAGTGGGCGGAGTGATTTTCAGGACCGAAATACTATTTTATCGGTTTTGGATGATGGATTTAAATTAATGTCGGAGAAAATTAATTTGATGATTTGGTTGCTTAATTACCCAATTTTAATTAATTAAAAAGATTAATTTATTAAAGTTATTAATTAATCAAATTGAGTGAAAACTAATTGAAAGATTAATTAATTAATTAACTAATTGAAATTACTCAAAATGAGTGAGAAAACTAATTAGAGAGAGAGAGAAGAGAGCACCTGGATAACCATCAACAAAGGCTCTAAGGTGTGTTATGAAAGGAAAAATAGGAGGGTATTTATAGGAGCAGATGGGAGTGAAAAAGACTAAAAAGGGCATAAAAAGTGGCTAAAAGGAGGGGTAAAAAGGGCATTTTCTGGCCAAGGGGGTACAGCCGTGAGGGCTACTCGCGGAAGCACGTCAGAACTGCACGCGTTCGCGTTAGAAGTTGTCGGGGGTCGCCAGAGAGCCCGGGGGATCCGCCGGAGGGTTTGGCTGAACCGCCAGCCAATCCGGTGGCTGTGTCAAAACCGTACTGACGCGTGTTAGTACGACTGCATTAGGCGCGTCAATGCGAACGCGCCAGGACGTCCGGCGCATTTGTTGGTCTTCTTCACGGCAGCCGTGAGGCTGCCTCGAGGATCCGGGCAGGTGGCCCGCGGATCTACAGGCCAGCCCCGCGGCCACCCACATGGCAGCGCAGCAGTGGGTCCTCAGGTCGATTTTTTTGGATTTCAGGGTCTTTGGGTCAGTTTTTTGGAACTTTCGGGTCATTTTTTGAAGTATTCTGAAGTCTGAAAAATTATTGGTCAGTGGCGGTAGATTCGAAATTAATTATCGGATATTTTGGTAGTCAGATTTAGGAAAAATCTGGTCAGTTTTGGGAAAGTGTTGTCTGTTACAAAAAGTCTGGTCATGGTCAGAAAAGTGATATCAGTCTATGTTGGAAGAAAATAAATTGTTTACCTTTCGGGGGCGCTGCCCCCTTGACCCCCTGCCCGCTAATCGACTAGCGGGATCGCCGTACCGGCTCTGCATAGCGTATGAAATTTAGCATATGTTAAACTGCGGCAGCATCATAAGGGTGTAAAATTGAGGGTTCACACCGACCCATCCTAAATTAAAATTAACCAGTCAGTGGAAGTCAGACTCACAATTGGGCGGACTTGGGTGCCTAACACCTTCCTAAGTCCGTACCCAACTTCCTTACCCAGAATCTCTGGACTAAGGTGGTTAGATAAGAAGTAAGGAATTCTATTCACCTTTTTTTCCTAGTTTTTAAAAACTAGGTGGCGACTCCATTATCTGTTTTGGGCTTCAGCCCTTTGCATCTTCTCCCAATGTTCTATTGAAAAATAGTGCAGAATCCATTCACTCGGGGCTAGAAATTTAGTCTCGACACATAGTTTACTGGACTTGTCGCTAAACTTATTTTACCGATGATAAGCTTCTTTTTACTATTTTTTCAATAAAATAGATTATTTCATCTTCTTCTCATTGATATAATGAGAATTTTATTTTATTTTATTGTTTGTTTGATATTTTTTAGTGAGAGGTTTTATTTTTCTTAGTATAAGGTTTTTCCCCTTTTTGTTTTTTTTTGGGAGTTTTTGTATTTGAAATTAGTTGTGGAATTCATTGGTGTTGCTCCATTGATTTAATGTATTAGTTAAATTTCAATCCTCCTTGCCATATGGCAAGAGTTATGGTGAGAATACCTTCTATTACGAAATATGTTTGTCATCAAAGATAAGAGGCGGAGGCATACATACAATAGTGGAGACGTGACCCCATTGAAATTATTATAATATATATATATATATATATATATATATATGTATAAGAGAAAAGACGGAAGAGAGAGAGAGATAAGACGGAGAAAGAAATGAGAAGTGGAAATAACGAAAGAGATAAATTTGTTTATTACTTTATTTCAATGCCAATTACAAGTGGCTTATAAAACACTTATACAAGTCATAGGTGACATATAAACTTGTTAGGACATTTATAACAGATTATTGTTATACTAGGTCAACCCTTGATTAACTAGTATCAAGTCTTATTAACTAATTATAACATTGTCCTCACAAATACCCTCACTGAAGTTATTTCTTGTCCTAAAGAATAAAGGATGAAAATTGAGACTTGATGAAAGAAACATCTTCCCAAGTGCAATTTGTAGATTTTAAATTGGTCCAGTGAATAAGAGCTTAAGGAACCTATTGATCAGCCCTTGTTATAATTCTAGTATTCGACATTTGATAAGGTTCAGCCAAGGGTTATAACATGTTTAAAACATGTGGAAGAGTAGGTTAGGTATGAATATAGTTACCTGTCTTCTTTTTAAACTAAGAAACATGAAATATTGGATGGATAAGAGATGAAGGAGGAAGCTGCAACTTATATACTACCTTGCTATTATTTGTAAGATAGGGAAAGGACCATAATACTTAGCATAAAGTTTAAGGTTTTTTCGAATGGCAACAAAGCTTTTCCTATATGTTGAAGTTTCAAATATACTAGATCTCTTACTTGAAATTCCTTTTCAGTTCCCTTATGATCAACAAATTACTTCATATTGTTATGTGTTTGTTGAAGATATTCTTTAAGCAGTTGTATCATATGTTGTCTTTCTAGTAAAAAAAGTCTTCCAATTGTGCTACTAGAGTAAAACCAATTGTAACATGTGGAAAGGTTGGTGGTGGAAATCCATATAGTGCCTAAAATGAAAACATCTTAATACTGGAATGAAAAAGTGAAATTATACTACCCTTCAGCTAAACTAAGCCATTGACATCGATATGTAGGCTTGGCAAAAGTCATACATCACAAATATGTCTCCAAAGTTCTATTAAGTATTTTTGTTTGATAACTTGTTTAAGGGTGACACGCTGAGCTACAGTGGAGTTTGGTGCCCATATGTTTGAACAACTCTTGCCAAAAAAGACTAGTGAAGATTTTGTCTCTGTCAAAGACAATGGTGTCAGGCATGCCATGGAGTTTAGCAATGTTATCTAGGAACACTTAGGCTACTTGTGTAGCTATGAAAGAATGTTTGAGGGGAATGAAATGACCATATTTAGTGAATCTATCTATAACCACAAAGAATATATACTTGTGCTTAGAAACAAGTAATTTATTAATGAAATCAAGGGAAATATTGGTCCATGCCCTTGAAGGAATTGATCGTGGTTAAAGCAAACTAGGATATGGAACTATTTAAGTATTACATCTCTAAAAAGTGTCACACTATTAAACCTAAGATTCCACTTGTGGTTGCATACCAAGCCAAAAGAAATATAATTTTAGTTTATGATATGTACTTCTTAAGCCAAAATGCCCCCTAATTGTTGAATCATGGAAAGTAGAGATGAGTTGTAGCCTCAAGTTGATGAAATTCCCAAAATAGGTTATGTGTTTATATTTCAGCAAATCTCCCCCATAAAAGTAATGAGGCTTAAAATTAGATGCCACAGAAAATTGTGTAATCAACTTTTGAGCTAGTAAATCTGTTATATAATTGTTAGAGACCTCTTGTACCCAAATTGGCTGAGCAGAAGAGACAGCTTGTAGAGTCCCGGAAGTAAATGAAGAATTAGTTGTTGGAAAGAAATAGCGTGATAAGGCATCAACTACCTTATTCTCCACACATTTCTTGTATTAAATACTATAATCAAGGCCCAATAATTTTGTAATTCCCCTCTGCTGAACATAAGTATGAAGTCTCTATTGCAAGAGATGTTTTAAGCTTTCATAATGTGTTTGATCACAAATTGAGTGTTCTCCAAATATTGTCTCCAATTAGTGACTACCATAATCATAACAAGAAGCTCATTTTCATAAATAGAAAAGCCCTTAATCTTTAAATCATCCTAATGCTTTATTGAGGTAGGCTATTGGTCTCCTTTGTTGCATCAAAGTTGCTCGTAATCCATAAATGTTGGCATCCATTTCTAAAACAAATGAAGATGAGAAATCTAATAATGCAAGCACAAGAGTAGAACTCATAGCTTGTTTGAGTTCCAAAAATGCTTCTTATGTTTCATGTGACCATTTAAAAGAATCTTTCTTTAACAACTTAGTGTTGTTGTTTGATCTAACCAAGCCATAATCAAGACTAAACAATGTAATTGACAGAATACCCTACAAATGGGGGAAATACCATTAGATTATGTATACTAGTGACTTACCTGATAGGGTCCTAAATTATTATAGTCCTACCTAGGGAGGACTATGTAGCTCCAAGCATATGCTCCAATCAAGCATATGTGATTGTTCCGAGACTAAGGAATGCCCGTGATTAGGCATGGCAGCAGGACAGGTATGGGGCGTGTTTTTATTACCCGTACCCTCCCCGCTACGAGGCGGGGCGGGGCGGGTAATAAAATAGGTATACCCGTTTTTATTTTTTTTATTTCTTTTTTTCTTTAAAAAAATTATTTAATATTAATTTTTCATATATACATATATTCATTTATATCTCTTTTCTACATATCTATACAATATAATTTATCTTTTAAATAAGAAAAATAAGCTATGAATTAAAAATGATATATTAAATATATATAATAATATTTGAAAAATAAAAAATATATATATTATATATATAATCGGGGCGGGTTATAGCATTACCCACCCTCGAACCCGATTCGGATTTGAAAATTTAAACTTGCCTCGCCCCATTTAATAAACAGAGCGGGTATTACTCGCCCCATTAGGGGTAAGGCTGGGCGGTCTAAATTGCCATCCCTATTCGTGATTTGTTATATTGTATGTTATGATATGTGAAGTTTCTGTCATTATGTTTTGATTAATTATGCCCATTTATTCAAGGGCTACATCTTATGTAATGATTCATAACCTATGATTGCAATTGAATAATGAGAATGATTATCCTTCCATAAACCCTCAAGCTTTAATATATTCCATATATTCACTAAGTTTGAAGGCTCACCCCTCTTTGCCTATTTTTTTTTAGGTCCTAGAGTCATAGAGGACATAGCTTCTTGATTCCCTTCTTCCTTCAAGAAGCAAGATATCACGTATAGTTTTAAAGAAATCTTTTGTTGTAAATTAAAGTTATTATGCTATGCTTTAGATACTCCATAGTACTTGGGGTTATAGTAAATATGTATGAATAGCAAGTACAGAACTTTAGTATGATGTATAATAGTATTATACTTATTATTGGGTGTGAACCCTCAATTTTGCACCTCCAAAATTATTTCTAAGCTCTTTAAAGCTGTTCGGAATATTTTTCTATCCAAACTGATATTTTTCGGATCCTGACTGGATTTTCTGTACCAGACAGCACTTTCCCAAAACTGACTAGATTTTTCTCAAAACTTACTGTTAAAATGTCTGATAATTAATTTCGAGTCCACCGATATTGACCAGTAATTTTTCAGACTTTAGAATACCCCAGAAACTGATCCGAAAGTTTCAAAAATTGACCCGAAAACTGAAAAAAGCCTGCAAATCAGACTTTGAAAGCCAGCCGCCGAGCTCCTGGCGGATCCGCCGGACTCCCCGGTGGCAGCCGCCGAGAAGCTCGGCGGAGCCACCAACTTTTGCTCCTACTTGCCACGTCAACAGCCACCGGATAGGCCGGCGGAGCCGCAAGGCCATCTGGCAACTGTCTCCGAACCATCTGGCAGAGCTGCCAGAATCACTGGCGGCGCCGTCGGGCTATCTGGTACTGGTACCCCCTCATGTCATGGAAATTGACCCTTTTGCCCCTCAGCCTGATTTTTCAGCCCAAAAGACCCTATCCTTTTGGTCTTTTCACTCTTTCACTACCTAAAATACCCTCACCTCATTTTTCCTATAAATACCCCATCCATTTTCATTTCAACACACACCATTGAGCACTTGTTGATTGCTATCCAATTGCTCTCTTCTCTCTCTCTCTATGATTAGTTTTCTCACTCATTTTGAATAATCTCAATTAGTTAATTAATTAAAAATCAATTTTAATTAATTAAGTAATTTTTTTCAATTAGTCTTCAACTCAATTTGATTAATTAATCATTTTAATTAATTAAAAATTGGGTAATTAAGTCACCAAATCATCAAATTAATTTTCTCCGATATTAATTTAAATTCATCATCCAAAACCGATAAAACAGAACTCCAATCCGGCAAAATTACTCTCCCACCACACAAACCCACAAAGAAGGTATAATCTCTTACCCTCACTCAAACCCCAAACTAAACCAAACCAAACTAATCAAATCTGACCGATCTTTAAACCCTTTCACCTCACCATGGAATGAACTACATGAGTTTTGATCCCCATTCAATGGGGTACGTAGGCATGCTTGGAATCTGAATCTAAGCCTCAAATCCAAATCCCAATCAATCGCCTTCCCATTTTATTTTTTCCATGTAAATGTCAGTTTATACTTTACTTGTGAATTTTAGTTAAAGTAATTAATTATTTAATTATTTTGGAGTAAATGAGCGATTTTGTGATTTCCCTAGTACCCATAAGGGCTAGAGAAAATATTCTCCTTTACTTGTGGATGTTTAAATATATGCTCTTTATTTTTCATATGTCTCATAATTATGCCATGCTCATGCATTATAAATTGTCATTAATACTTGTCATTCATGAAATTAATTTTCAAAAGTCAAATTAAATTTAAGAGTCAAATCGAGATTATTGAAAACCAAAAACCTAATCCCCGAACTCAACTTGGTTCGAAGATTAATGATTTTATCCTTGGGTAAATTAATATAAGATTAATAAATTGGAGTAAAAATGGGTTTTTCCTTAATTTTTCCATGTAAATAAATTAGGGTGGCGACTCCCGAATCCTTTTCAAAAATCAAATCAAATTTTCGAGGCGATAGCTGTTTCCAATCGTGAGTACCGAAACTCGTATCTTAACCTCCCTCAAAAATCGCTTAACCTTTCCTTAAGGTATTACATTTTTTCTCCGAGCAAGGGGAGAGGCGTTCGGGCAAGGTCTCACAGTTGGCGACTCCACTGGGGACTAGTTGCCACCCTTTTTTAATAAAAGGAAAAGCAAAAATAAGAGAATTACTATTTGGTTAGGATTTTTTCCAAAATAATCTCCATTTGACACTTAAATTTAATTTGGATTTCATGCATAATTTTGCATAATAAAGGCTCCTTGCCTAAACCTAGATCTAGGAAAACTTTTGGATGGTGAGTAGCATTGCCTCGACAACTCTCTTTGAGTATGTTGGGAGATAGCGAAAGCATTCCACCCCGCGACGAATCCCCTATCATTTCGGTGGTGTAACGAGCAATCCGTATTGTTGGACCCACGTGAGTCTCTTTGACTCATATATGGTTAGGTATATCGATGCTCTAGTGGGACAAGGACCCTTAAACCAATCTACCCTTTACCCTTGTACATATAGTTGCCTTAGCCTTTGACCTTAGGTTTCGTGAAACATAATAAATAAAGAGCTTGTACATATACCATGAAACTCTTTTGACATGCATCATGCCGTTGACATGCATACATGCATAAGAAACTCGAGAATGAAGTCTTCCCACTCCGTAAATCAAAAACCGGTGGTTCGTCACCCAAAAATACCCAACCAATAAACTTGGTGAAGGGAATCATTTTCCTGATATACTGTTGCATCTGTTTATCCTTTCCAAATGTAAATTCTTACCCTTCCTTTTCTTTTGAAGGTACAAATGGCCAACACCTTTGACCAGGATGCTATGGATGCCTTTTTTGCTAGTCTCCTCAAGAAGCAAGAGGAATCTTTCTAAAACGCACTTACCACCGCCCTTAAAACACAAGCAGACACCTTCACCAATGCTCTCACCACCCAATCCGCCAACTTTACAAACGCCCTCAACACCCAGCATCAGTCCATCCTTAACTAAGTTAGGGAAATGACCAATACCACCACTGCTCCTTCACGTACTGAGCCCACTTCCACTCAGGCCAGAACAAGTTATGCTTTTACTTTCACTCCTCCTCCTGTTATCGATCTGACTGATAAGGGGAAGGCTTTTGATACTCTCACTTCTCCCCCTTTGGACTTAGACGCCACTGTTCCATCCCCCACCATGAATCTTTTTCAAAGTGGGGACTTCTCTAACTTCCCAGAAGCTAAGAAATTGATGGAAAATTTTGAGGTTATGGAGAGGACTCTCAAAAACATCAAGAAAAATGAAGACATGATATATGTCGATTCTCTGGCTCTCTTCCCGAATGCAAGGGTTCCACCCAAGTTCAAAATGCCAGTCATGGACAAGTTCAACGGAACCACGTGCCCCAAGACTTACCTAAAAATGTATGTGGGTGCTACGAGACCTTTTGGGGTGAATGACAAGCTCCTTGCTCAGTTATTCCAACAATCCCTAACTAGAGCTGCTATGAAATGGTTACTAGATCTCGACCAAAACCACAAGAAAAGTTGGGATGACATTTCCAATGCATTTGTCAAACAATACCATTACAACATAGAGGTGGATGTCACCCTGTGAACCCTCAATTTTGCACCCCTGGGATACTGCCGCAGTTTGACACCTGCTAAATTTCGTGCGCTACGCAGAGCCGGTGCGGCAGTCCCGCTAGCCGGTTAGCGGGCAGGGGTCAAGGGGGCAGCGCTCCCTCGAAAAAATGGATTTTCATGCATAATATTATAAGGAGACTGACAATTTTCTGATCCCGACCGAACTTTTTGTACCAGACAACACCTTTTCAAAAATGACCAAATTTTCTCCTAAACTGACTGCCAATAGGTCCGATAATTAATTTCGGATTCATCGACATTGATCGATAATTTTTCAGACTCCAGAATAGCCCGAAAACTGACCCGGAACCTCTCAAAATTTGGATCAAAAGATTCGAAAACTGACCCGGATGTCCCGAAAACCGATCCAGGTGACCCGAAAGCCGAATCTGACCAAGCCGAGCCAGCAGCTCGGCGCGCCGCCGGAGGCGCCGGCGAGACCTCCGGCAGCACCGCCGGGGACAACTTTGCAGCCGCCGGTCCCTCCGACGGCAGCCGTACCTGCATGCCATTTTGACCCTTTTGCCCTCCTTTTCTTGAATTTCCGATTTTACCCCTCCTTTTTTCTGTTTTTTGGTACCCTTTTAGTCTTTTTCCACCCCCACTTTCCCTATAAATACCCCATCCATTTTCATTTCAAAAGACACCAAAACAATTTGTTGAATTTCCAAATTGTTTCCTCTCTCTCTCTCTCTCTATAATTAGTTTCTCTCTCTAATTAATTAGTTAATTAAAAATTAATTTTAATTAACTAATTAATTTTTTTTTAAAAATTTCCACCAACCCATAATTAATTAATTAATTAAAAATTAATTTTTTAATTAATTAACTAATTGAAAGTGGATAAAAAAGATTTTTTTTTAAAAAAAAAATTAATTAATTAATTAAAATTGATTTTTAATTAATTAATTAATTATGGGTTTTTGGGAATTTTAAAAAAAAGATTAATTAGTTAATTAAAATTAATTTTTAATTAACTAATTAATTAGAGAGAGAAACTAATTATAGAGAGAGAGAGAGAGAGGAAAAAATTTGAAAATTCAACAAATTGTTTTGGTGTCTTTTGAAATGAAAATGAATGGGGTATTTATAGGGAAAGTGGGGGTGGAAAAAGACTAAAAGGGTACCAAAAAATAGAAAAAATGAGGGGTAAAATCGGAAATTCAAGAAAAGGAGGGCAAAAGGGTCAAAATGGCATGCAGGTACGGCTGCGCCGCCGGTGCCTCCGGCGGCTGCAAAGTTGTCCCCGGCGGCGCGCCGAGCTGTCGGCTCGGCTTGGTCAGATTCGGCTTTCGGGTCACCTGGATTGGTTTTCGGGACATCCGGGTCAGTTTTCGAATCTTTTGATCCAATTTTTGAGAGGTTCCGGGTCAGTTTTCGGGCTATTCTGGAGTCTGAAAAATTATCGATCAGTGTCGATGAATCCGAAATTAATTATCGGACCTATTGGCAGTCAGTTTAGGAGAAAATTTGGTCATTTTTGAAAAGGCGCTGTCTGGTACAAAAAGTTCGGTCGGGATCAGAAAATTGTCATTCTCCTTATAATATTATGCATGAAAATCCATTTTTTCGAGGGGGCGCTGCCCCCTTGACCCCTGCCCGCTAACCGGCTAGCGGGACCGCCGTACCGGCTCTGCGTAGCGCACGAAATTTAGCAGGTGTCAAACTGCGGCAGTATCTTAGGGGTGCAAAATTGAGGGTTCACACATGGCTTAGGCCAAAGACAGCTGGTACCCTATGTATTGAATTTTTAAAGTGACAGTAATTAGTTTTAGAGAGTCAGGATAGGGGGATCGGCTCCCCAGATTTATGATATAGTGTGATTCTTGTGGACTGATTCTCATCCTTGTATGAAATTATTTAATTATTTGTATACATAGCACATTACATGAGTATAAATGCTAGATTGATATTAGAGCACCAGGATTATATATTGGTTGGTATCACTTATTGAGCTGAGGCGCTCACTCCTGTCTCACTATTTTTTTTAGGTTGTAGGATGAGTCTAGTTATTTTATTACTTTGAGTTTCCCTGCTATTTTCTCTAGCAGTGAATTTTATATTAATTTGTATTTGTACTATATTAAAATTCTAGAAATTCGCAATTACAGTAGACTGAGTTTTTATTTGTAATATTGTTGATGATTGATATCTGTTGACTGTAATATGTTATGATGAGATATTCTGCCAGACAGGAACCTGATGGTATTTTGAGATATGATTAGATTGACACATCATGATGTTGATATAGGCTCTTTTGGCATATGGGCCATTTGCCCTTGATTGATGATTTATTTGTATATTTTCAGTTGATTAGTCATGTCAGGCTGACTATGAATTTTGAAAGCCTTAAACTTTTCCGTACCCTAGTGCCGGTCACGTGCTCCTAGAGTTAGATCGTGACACTTTCACTCCAGATGTAATCCCCATAAAGAATGCTTTTTTAGCTCTTGGATCTAGCTTTGATTCCTTAACGTGGTAGTATGCAGCGAAACCAAACATAAGTAAGGAATCATAATCGGTAGTAGGTTTTTCAGACCACATCTCCAAAGGCGTCTTGCCTCCAATAACAGTTGATGGTAGTCGATTAATAAGATAGCTCGCATATGTCACAGCCTTAGCCTAAAATTGTCTGCCCAACCCAGCATTGGACAGCTTATACCGAACTTTCTCCAACAATGTTCAGTTCATGCATTCTGCCAGCCTATTCTATTGTGGTGTATTTCTGACTGTAAAGTGTCGAATAATACCTTCAGCTTCGCAGACTTTCAGAAATGGATCACTTTTATACTCTCCACTATTGTCAGTGTGGAGATATTTGATTTTTTTGCCAGTCTGAGTCTCCACCACCTTTTTCCACTTAGTGAAAACTGCCACACTTCATCCTTAATCTTCATAGTGTACACCCACACCCTTCGGAAAAAATCATCAACAAAGGTAACATAATAGTGTTTTCCTCCCAATGAAGTTGTCTTGGAAGGCCCCCACACATTTGAGTAAACATAATCCAAAATACCTTCGGTATCATGGATTGTTGTACCAAATTTCACCCTTGTCTGCTTCCCTTTGATGCAATGCTCACAAAAATCTATTTTGCAAGCCCAAGCTCTTTTCGACAATCCTTGATCTATTAGAAGTTTCAAGGTTTTCTCGCCTGCATGTCCCAAGCGCATATGCCAAAGCCTGGTTGCTTCTAACTCCTGATCATCAGTAGAAGCTGTTGCTACTGCTATTCCAATAACTGCATTACCCTGATAGTAATACAAATTATTATTCTTTCGAATTCCTTTCATCACCACAAATGCACTAGAGATGACCTTCATTACTCCATTTGCTGTAGTTACAATAAAGCCCTTTGATTCTAAAACTCCCACAGAAATGAGATTCTTCGTCAAACTCGGCACATAACGAACATCTGTCAACACCCTGATTGATCTATCATAATTTCTTAGTCGAATGGAACCAATCCCATTTGTTGCACACAGGTTGTCATTAGCCCTGTAAACAACTCCACCTTCTAGTTCTTTAAAATCAAAAAACCAATCCCGATGGGGACACATATGATGGCTACATCCAGAATCCAATAGCCATGTGCTAGAAGAGCTTGTGGATGTCATGACAGCAAGTGAAAGGTCTGAGTCTTCATCATTGTACTCAGCTACGTTCGAGTCTGAAGTAGTTTTCCCTTTATCAGGCTTGCCTTTATCTTTCAGCTTAAGACAGTCCTTCTTCCAGTGCCATTTTTCCCTACAAAAGGCACATTCATCTTTCTTTGGTCTGGACTTCGATCTCCCTTTCCTTCCTTTATTCTGATTCTGAGAGCGTCTCTTCACCACCATTGCTTCTGCTGCACCACCAATACTTTCTTTCTTGTCTCGTTTTCTGAGCTTATAACTGTACAGGGCAACAGTAACTTCACTGAGAGACACTTCAGCCTTCCCATGAAGTAAAGTAGTTTCAAGAAACTCAAACTCCTCAGGAAGGGATCCCAACAACATCAATGCCAAATCTTCATCTTCAAAAGCCACATCCAAATTCACTAAATCAGCTACTAGCTGATTAAAATTGGTGATGTGCTCATTCACCGTGGTACCTGAAATATAAGTGAAGTGAAATAGTCTTTTCTTCATATGCAACTTATTTTGACTGCTTTTCTTCAAATATTTTTCCTCCAGTGCCTTCCACAATTTACTTGCAGAAGTTTCCTTGGAGAATGCATACTTCTACTCTCTGGAAAGACATGAGCGAATTGTACCACATGCCACAGGATTGATGATCTTCCAATCTTTCTCCTCAACATCATCTGGTTTCTTTTTTTCAATGGCAATGTCTAGACCTTACTGAAAAAGAGCATCTAGAACCTCATTTTGCCACATACTGAAATGTCTGGTGCCATTAAAAATTTTCACTGCAAATCTAGCATTTGTCACGGTAGTTCTTGCTAAAATTGACGATGAGGAACCTTTTGTGCCGTCTGACATTTCTACTACAAATTTTATTTAATAGCTGTCGATGCGGAATGTCAATTAGCCCAAGAAAATCTTTTCTGATGTAGAAGATCAGCCTAAGCCGCAACCACAGAGTATACTAAAATAACCAAGAGTTCTGATACTAGTTGTTGTGAAATTTGGGTTTTTACTTCCACCAATAATAACAAATTCATTTTAAAATTATTGCACAGGTTAATAGAGTGAGAACGATTGTACTAACAAATCACCACAAGGTAAATTTCCAGGAAAAAGAGGTGGGTCACGAATGACACACTTAAGTACCAAGTCTTTCATTAGCCAGAATTTTACCAAGACAAGTAATTTAATAGCACAATAATTCACTACAACTATATTCGACAATAGCTATTAAATAGACAATAAAAAGAATACCATAATTTTAACGAGATTCGGCCAATTATGCCTACGTCTTCGGATACTACCAAAATAATATTTCAATATTAACAAAAAAATATTACAAGAGAGGGAAAAAATAATTAAGTTTTAGAAATAGGAGAAGGCTAATTGTGAGATGATCTAAACTAAAAGAAGGGAGTCTATTTTATAGCCTAAAGGACTCCATTTTATAGCCTAAAGGACTCCTCTCTCCTTCCAAAAATTTCGATGTAGGATTTGGCAAATAAGTCAATCAAGCCAAAAGTCAACATATATATATATTACATTAAAATTAAAATTTATTTTTTCAAAAGGCAATATTTAGATATAGGAGATCAAAATTTGAACATTGATCGTCCTATTCTCTTTTAAATTATTTTGATAAACTCAAAAAGCAACTTTTTAGATAGTTTTAAAAAAATAATTTGAGAGTGTTATCTAATTATGTGTAATTTTTAACTAAAACATATCAAATTTATCTTAAAAACAAATCTCTAATTAAAAATATAATATTATTTAAAAATAAATCTCTAATTAAAAATATAATATTATTTAAAAATAAAATAATAATACCAAATACAATCTATGCTTAATGAAATGAAAGAAAGTCCAAAGTAAAAAAAAAATATAAAATTGCGTGTGTTTGTAAAATATAAGGATTAGTTTGTTTTTTTAAAATTGCCATGATATAATGATATAAAGTGTGTATGTGTTTTGTAGAATATAAGGATTAGTTTATTTTTTTAAAATTATCATGATATAATGATATAAAGTGTGTGCGTGTTTTGTAGGATATAAGAATTAGTTTGCTTTTTTAAAATTCTCATGATATATAGGATATAAAAATTAGTTTGCTTTTTTAAAATTCTCATGATATATAGGATATAAGAATTAGTTTACTTTTTCAAAATTCTCATGATATAATGATATAAATTGTGTACGTGTCATTTTTATATTTATGTGTATGTGCGTATATATATTTTAAAAAAAATTAAAATTAGAGTAAATTATTATTTATCCTTTAAATTTAATTTAATTTGGGAAAAAAAATTAATTTAATTAAATAATTAGTATTAATTAATCACTATATTTTGATTCTCCTACCATTTAATTTTCGACGTTTTATCCGTTAATCACTAGTGAAATGATCAAAAACTCACATCCTTTCTGAGATAGAACAATATCATCTAACAAAGAACAGTTTGTTCGTTCAATCTCGTCGGCGACGTTGTCCGGTCTGTAGAATCAGACCATCTCCTCTCTTGTTTTCTTGACCATCGCGCCGCTTGTCATTGCTCTTTGTAGAAGGCACTTGAAAATGGCTTCGAAGTTTGTTTCTCTTAGAAGACTCTCAACACTTCTTAAACCTCATCTTCCTTCTACTTGTTATTCTTCAAGATTTCATCAGTCAAGTGCTCTGCTTGTGGAAGTTTCGATTGCTCTGCATCGCCATTTAAACACTCTCAGTCCTCGCTTTTCTTCAAGAAACTTCTGCTCTTCCTCTTTGAATCTTGATACGGACTCTCAAGGCCCTGCTGCCATCGATTACCGGTTAGTCTTGCAATATTATCTCCCCTTTTGTTTCAAAATTTCAAATATCTTCTTCTTTTGGGAACAATTTGGTTTTGTAATTTTGAATTGTTTTAGTGGCTAATAACAATTAATGTGAATACAGTTCTCTTCTACGGGAAGATGAATTTCACAAACTAGCTGACTCCACTATCCATGACCTTCAGGAGAAGTTCGAGGTTGATAAAATTTCTCTGCTTTCAGCTTTATTCAAATGAAATGTTGTTTATATAGGTTGATTTTAATTGCTATTTGTGCTGTACAGGAATATGGCGATAGTTTCCAAATTGACGGGCTTGATATAGATTATGGGGTGAGATTGATTAATATGATTTCATTCATTTTTTTTTTTGGCAGTTTAGAATTTGTTTGTGACTTAATGGGTTTTTTTCTGGATTTCGGTAGAATGAGGTTTTGACTCTCAAGCTTGGGGATTTAGGCACATATGTGTTGAACAAGCAAACACCCAATAGACAACTTTGGTTGTCTTCACCAGTGAGGTATCTACTCTTATAGTCTCACCTGTGTTATTTCTTGTTGATTCATTTGTTATTTGCTATGTTCATTCATGTTAATATAGCTCCAGTGTTACATTTTGTTTGCATAGTATGGCCTTTGGTTGTGTTTTTCTATTACAGTTGACTCCTAGCATGCAAGATTTCTTATTCCTATCTCTCTCTCATCAAATTTATCTGTGATTATAAGTTATTTATATGAATTTTTGTTTAAGAATTAGATTTGAGTTTAACACTTGCATTTTGGAAATTGAGTGAGTTTT
>CATKHJ010139543.1:10000-25982 GCA_949750685.1 Vernicia montana | reverse complement strand
CTAGCAAAGCCACTCCGACGGTCAAGTTAGTGAATGGGCTCAAGGTAAGAGACCAGGAACAATATTGAAGGATTGCTTGTGTTTGTGTTAGCAAGAATGCATGTACCTTTCGTTAGTTTGATTTTGAGGTATTTATAGGAGATAGATCCTTACATGAGTTGAGTATGGATTTTCTTGACCGGTTCGGATATAGATTAGCTTGCTTTATAGTTTCAATCCGCTTCCTGCTTGAATACGAACTAGAAGACTTCTTTTTTGACTTTGGTCAATGGGCTTGCAAGTATTTTATATTGGGCCGGGCCCAACTTACTTTACTACCCGGTTCGGTATATTTTGTCCCTTATCAATATACATATTAATAAAAATATTATTATATTATAAATAAAAAAGTATTACTATTTTAATTATTAAAAATTCTCTCTTTTAACCCTTTTTCTTCTCACAATTTCAGTGGATTGAATCCATAAATAGGGAATAGCTTGTTATCCTGTTCCATTGTCATTTGTAGATTATAAGTGTCTACTTTATTGATGATAAAAACTTTTTTTTTTTTTTTTTACTAAACTCACAATTTTTCTTTAAAAGGTCAATGGGCATTTTTAATCAATTTGCATTTATTAAATTTTATTTTCGATGGAGTTTAAAGATACAACTTTATATTTGACCTGTTTGTTTAAAAAAAAATTTCTCATAAATTTAAAAATTAAAATTTAATCATAAAAGGAAAAGTAAATTCAACTACCAGTGGAGCAGGGCCACTATCAAGTCTTGAGGTTAACCGATAAATGTGTATTTTTTTCTCTCCCCTCGTTATTATTATTACCCATAAAGGAATAGTGATTTAGCTACTACTCATACCGGAGATTCACATCTTATCATTTTTTTTTGCCCAATAAGATAAAATTCATAGATGGGGCTTCAAACTCATAATAGTACAAGGTGGAAATACAAATAGGTGATACGGTAAGCTGGAAATCAAACCAATACTCAATAAAAGAATTTTAACAAAGGGCTTCAAGCCCATAAACTCAGCCCAAAAGCTTACAGAAAATGTAAAATGACGTATACAACCCTAACCTAACCCTATCAATTTCACGCTTATGGCGGCTTCTATAACCCATCCTACTGACATCGGCAACCAAGTCAGAAGAAAGGGCATCAGTAGATCAAGGTTGGTTCTAGTCATCACATAAGTAACTTGCACTAATATAGCCCAAACCTTTCCCATTTCTGAATTAACACATCTTACCATTTGCTTGGTGCAAGATCATCAAAGAAAATCACTAGAGGTGACAACTTAGGAGGCGTTTGGTATCACTGTAATTTTTTATTTTTTTTTTCAAATTTCAAAAAAATAAGTATTAGAAAATATTTTTTTAAAAAATTATTATTTTTTATTTCTTTCATATTTATCCAAAAACATTTTGAAAGTAAAAAACAGAAAACCAAAAATAACAAATTCTGATTTTCAAAATCTTATTTTTATTTTTAAAAAACAGAAAATAATATCGAACGGGCCCTTAATGGTAAAAGGATGCCCAATTGTGTGTTTGTTTAATATTTGATTTTCTCAAAAAATAATTTATAAGATGTAATATTTAAGAGTCCTTTTGCAATGCATCTAGTTTATAGATAAATCTGAATTTATAATCGTCAGATCGCTCATTTTTTATTTTAACCGTTAAATAAGATAACTGGTAACCTATTAAACTGGTCATTTAAATTTTGTATTTCAAATTAACATATCACTTTTTATTTTTGGTTCTATTGAGTCCAAAAGAATAAAAAAAAAATAATTTTTATATTAATTTTTAAGTAATAAAAAATTAATGGATAAATTACTATTTAGTCTCTGAAATTTGATCTAATTAACTAACTCGTTTCTATTTTTTAAGAAACTAACTAATTAGTCCCTCAGTTTTGATTTCGTCATACTAATTAGTCATTCCATCCAGTTTTTGTACTTTTTCTGTTAAATTTATGAAAAAATGACTAAAATACTATTGTATATATAATAAATATAATTTTAATTTTATTATTTAAAATAAAAAAAATAAATTATATAATTATATAATAATCATTTAATTATTTAATTTTATTAATTTAAATATATTTTTTTTATATATAATAATTATATAATTATATAATAATAAATAATTTTATAATTTGATGATATTAAATATAATTATTATAAAATTATATAAATATTATTTAATTTATTCATTTGACTTTTTTTATTTTTATTTGTAAATAATAAAATTAAAATTATATTTATTATATATACAAGGATATTTTAGTCATTTTTCATAAATTTAATAGAAAAAAAGTACAAAAACTAAACGGAAGGACTAAATAGTATGACAGAATCAAAATTGAGTGACTAATTAGTTAGTTTCTCAAAAAGTATGAACGAGTTAGTTAATTAGGTCAAATATCAGAAACTAAATATTAATTTACCCAAAATTAATTTTATATTTTTAAATAATAAAAAAACTAATTTTGAAATAATAAAAAAATTATTGAAACCCAAAATTAAGAAGAAACCCAGAAAAACCAAGTTGTTAAATACTTGGAATAAAAATAAAATAAAACTAGAAATTAAAACTCAAAAATAAAAATCCAAAACCTAGAATTGCGCCATTAACAACTGAGACCTGAGATTGTGATACACAACAAACAACAACAGGTCTTTCTATGGTGCACCTGGAATCATTACTTTGAATTTATTTTAATATTGACTTCATTGTTTTGATCCTATTAAAAATATTTGGTGCCGGCTGGTAAGCTCAGATAAATGGGAGGATTTTTTTGCTATGGATATTCAGACATGGATTCATAACTTAGTTGAGAATGGCTTTGGTTGTTGGGATGGTGTTGAATGGAGCCTTCTGTTTGGAGTTGCAACCTGGACTTGACAAATTTGGAGAAATCAGTTGGTGTTCTCTGAAGAATCAATGAGCACAGAGGGGCCAGTGGAATGTATCTATAATAAAGCTAAGCAAATGCAAGCTATTTTAATGTCTGATTTTAATTTTGCTTTGTAGGGTAGAAGAAAAGAAGAAAGCCAATGGAGTCCATCTCCTCCAAGATGGCTCAAGCTTAATTCAAATGGAGCTTGTTCATCTCCAAGAGGAAGAAACATTGCTGGTGCTGGAGGAATTATAACGGATGCTACTGTTGAAAAATTTTATGGGATATTTCACACGCATAGCGGAAGTATAAATTAATAAATAACCCACAGCAAAAACAATAAGAATTTTATGTGGTTCGGTTTCTAAATAAATCTACATCTATGATCCACAAGAGATAATTCACTATAACTCTTATAGTTACACAGTACAATTTTTGGATAGAGAAAATTGTAAACCCTTTCTCACACAACACCCAATAACTCAAAGAAATGTAGGATAATTTTTGGATCAACAAAAATTATTAAAATCTTCTCACTCACACAAAACTCTTTATCTTTTTTTTTTGTGTGTGATCTTCTATCTCTATTTTTTTGTGTGTTTAAAGAGGAAGGGAGGGAGCCTTTAGATAGGCTCCCAACCAAGTTCATTTGTCAAATTTTAGGCACCGATCGGTGCCTACAAATTTGACACTTCCCCCGCCTTTTTTTTTTCCTTTCTTTCTTTCAACTACTTTTTAAATTATTGGCTTTGGGCCCCCCATGTTGGAGGGACCCACACCTACCTAACAAATTTTCCCCTCACGACAATATGGAGGACTTCATTATGACTGTAACTTTGTCAGTCTTTCCCATGAGTATGAGTCTCTTCATGCTCCATGAGTATGAGTCTCTTCATGCTCCTCCTCGAGTAAGAGTCATTTATACTCTGAGGTTTAACGGTCTTTTTAAGAACTGGTTTACAGGGCTCCCCCTTTTTCGCTGATGTGATATTAGCACTCTACTTCAAAATTTCACATACCTCAACCTTGTTAGAAAACCGAAATCTCTTTGTATTTTTCTCAATTTTCTTCACTTTACTGCTTCCTGTCTACAAAAAGGAATGACCATTCAGATAGCAAATATTTTTTCCTTTCATACCTTGTATTACCAAACTACCTCCTCTATATATTTTACATATTTTTCCATTACCAACATATTTTGAAGAGTCATGGGATGTCAGCTCTCCTAATGAAATTATATTTGCTCCTGCAGCAGGTACAAATTTCATATTGGAAATACTTTTGATGGCACCATTGTGGACTTTCAAGAGAACTCTTCCAACGTCTTCAACCTTCAGCTTCAATTTGTTTCTCACATTGATGTAGCCAAATTCTCCATCATTATGTAAAGTATTAAACATAGCCCGATCTCTGCAAATGTGCACATCAGAAGTAGAATCCATTACCCAATTAGAATTGTTATCACCAGAGCAACTACCAACATCTTCACTTTATACTAGGTGGAATTCATCATCAGACTCATCACTGGTTTTGACCATATTAGATAAATCTTCATTATCAATATTCAGCTTACCCTTCATCTTCTCCTGCAATTTCTTAAGACTTTTCAAGTATTCTTTAAACTTCGGGCAGCGATATTTTATGTGATCAGTTTCTCCACAATAATAGCACTCCATATTGCTATAATCTCTCGGCCGAGATTTTGATATATTTTTGTGATCACCTCTCCTTTTATTTTGATTCCTCCCTCTCTCACTCTTCTCGACTAATGCTATGCCCTCATTTTTCAGTTGAAGTGCTCTCACCCCTCATCATCCTCTCATTTTCTCTTAACACCGTTATCACCTCAATCAATTTCAGTGTAATTTTTCCAACACACTGTTTGCACCAACGGTTTGTAGGATTTAAACAATGATGCAAGCAAGAGTAACGCTTGCTCTTCATCTTCAACTTTTTCACCAGCATTCAGTAGCTGACACACTAGTTGATTAAATTTATTGATGTGGTCATGGAGGTTTCCTCCTTCCTCCATCTTGAGCGAATACATCTCCATTTTCATAAACAATCGGTTAGTCAGTGACTTTGACGCATAGATCTCCTCCAATTTATCCCACAACTTCTTTGGTGACGTCTCCTTAGTCACTTCAAATTTTGCTTGTGGAGAAAGTGCTAACCGGATGATGTTCACCGCCTTCCTTTGAATAATCTTCCATTCGCTCTCAGTTATACTCGTTGGCTTTTTTCATCAAAAGCCGAATCAAAACCTTGTTGCACCAAAAGGTCATGAATAGTACTCTACCATAGAGTAAAATTATTATTTTCATCAAACAAATTGGCTGAATATTTAAATGCACTCTCTATTTTATCTAAAAAACTCCACATTTTTTTCCAGATATCTGTGAATAGTACCTCTTGTACAATACCGTATCCTGCTATAATTCCTTGTTACTGTACGTTACTATTGTTCACTGTTACTATAACAGTAACATGCAAAAATAAATTTTTTCGTGGTTACTATTCACTTAATTTTTTGATTTTACTCCCGTTCTCGAAACGGATTGCATCAAAAATTTTTTTATATTTTTCTCTTCCTCGCAGTATATCTTTTTTTCCAAAATATGATATTGTCCCGGACAGTAGTCCCACTTTGATCCCAATAAAATTTTTCTCTACCCTAAAAATAAGAATCAAAAGCTCTGATACCATTTGTTGAGAAATTTTATGGGATATTTTATAAGTACAGCAGAAACAGAAATTAATAAATAACCCACAGCAAAAATAATAAGAATTTTACGTTGTTCGGTTTCTCAATAAATCTACATCTACAATCCACAAATGATAATTCACTATAACTCTTATAGTTACACAGTACAATTTTTGGATGAAGAAAATTGTAAACCCTCTCTCAGACAATACCCAATACACTCTTTCTCACAGTAGATTAGGATTAAAGAAATGTAGAATAATTTTTAAACGGATAAAAATTATCAAAACCCTTTCACTCACACAAAACTCTCTCTCTATATATATTTTTTGTATGATCTTATATCTCTATTTTTTTTTTGTGTTTAAAGAGGAAGAGAGATAACCTTTATATAGGCTCCCAACCAAGTTCATTTGTCAAATTGTAAGCACCGATTGATGCCTACAAATTTGACACTTCCCCGCCCTTTTTTTTTTCTTTCAATTACTTTTTAAATTATTAGGCTGTGGGTTTCTATGTTGGAGAGACCCACACTTACCTAACAGTTACAGGACGCTGGGTTAAAAGTTTTGTTCAGAACATAAATAATTGTGATGCTGAAACGGCAGAGCTTTGGGGCTTATTCAAGGGACTAAACCTGGATTGGGAGAGTAATTTTCATCGGGTTCAAGCGGAAGTAGACTCACAAGTTGCAGTCAAGTTGGTTTAAATCCTTTAGAAGTCCCCACCTTTCACCGGTTCCTTATTTTGAACATCAGACATCTGCTGCAAATGGATTGGGAGGTTTCTCTGCAGCACATACCGAGGAATGCTAATAAATGTGCTGACTATTTGGCAAGGCATTCTTTAGGGAAGTCTTTGGGAGTTTCAATCCTTAAAGCTCCTTCAATTGAGCTTGTTAAGCTGCTGGAAGATGACTTTAGCTAATTTTGTTATCAATTAGTTTGCTGCCGTTGTAATGTTTTGTTTTCAATCTTTTATTAAAAAAAAAAAATTAATAACCGATAATTGTTGTGATCTTACATCAAGTCATTCATGTCTCTACGCTAAAGTGGTTTGGGCCTAAAAACCTTTTTTTTTATTTTTTTTCTGTTCAAAAAAAAAATGGTCTCAAAAAGCTACAAATTTCCTCATCCGCTAATTTTCTAAAAAAAAGCATTAGACACATGGCCCTTTGTGATGTAGAGTTTTTCCCCTTCTCAGTTGCTTTTGGCTATTTTTGTGTGCAAATATGTAATCTTACGTTTTTCTTTCTCTTAACTTTTCTTGTTTTAGGCGTAGAATACGTAAGCCATTGGCATCCGCATTTCATCTTTAATGAAATAAAAACTCTTCCTTTAAAATAAAAAGTTTATAGTCAGTTCTGAAAATTCATGACATATAACTACCATCAAGTCTTAATTTGTCCAACAGTTCTGATAATTATATATGAAGTAAGGCTTAATGATTAAAAGAAGAAAAAAAAAAAAGTTTAAACTTTAGTGTGTTTTTTTTTTCAAATCTATCATAAATTTTAAATTTACACGATTTTATAAGTAATTTTTAAATTGATCTAATTTCAGTAAAATTAAATTGAAATTTGTTATTGTAACAGGCAGAAAGTTACTATTTTTTTTGTTAATTTATTTATCAAGCTTAAAATGATATGATATTAATATGAAATATTTTTTTATATTATTTTTTTTTATGTAATGTGTATTTTATTAAAAAAAAATCTGACTTATCACATTAGTAAATTCGATTGAATTTTGCGTGAAATTAAGTCAATAACCTGCTGCATAATCTTTCAAAATTAAAAGTTTATAATATAATTACAAAAGTGTTGAGTTTAAAATTTTTTTTAAAATAAATTTAAATTTCATTAATTCTTAGTGGGTGAATATAAATTTCAATTGAAAAATACATAACATAGAATCAACTACTCTAACAAGAGCAAACTAATTCGCAAATCACAAATGTTCAATAGAACATCCAACTGTTATATAATTGGTTTTGAAAAATTGCAACTGTAATAGTGGAACAATGTGACAAACCAATGTCATTTTTACAAGCATCTGAAACGCAACAGTGCACAGACATACCACTAAACTCATAACAAAAAAAATTTCTAATAAGAGAAGATATAACAAAACTTTCAATAAGAGAAGACAAAATAACATAAAAAAATAAAATACAATATAACACAAAATAATAAAATGAAAAGTATCACCCTAGCAGCAGTAAGCACAAACACATCCACAAACATATGGTAAAAATAGAGATGGAGAGGCGATAATGGAAATAAGGAGGCAAAGAACGAAATCGAGCAAAAAAAGCATCGAGCGATGGTAGAAGAAGACGCGTAAGCAGATAATGAATGAGTGAAGCCGATGATGGATGTAATAACAACAGTAGGGATGAGACTATTTATATCAATACTTAAGGAAAAATTAAAGAGAAAAGGAGAATGAGAAATTATTAGGATTTTCAATTAAAAAAAGAAAAGTAGAGTTTAAACATTTTTAGTGAATAGAAAAGTAGAAAAAAAGTTGAATATATAACGGTAATTCTAAAATTACAAAGTTGAATTATTTATGGATTTAAAAAAAAATTCACCAAAATTACTATTGGCTTTTAACTTTAAAATTGTAAAATTGCAAAGTTGAATAATTAATAAAAGAAAAGTCAAACAAGAAATAACTTAAACCGGTCAATTTTCAACTCCATTCAAACTTGGAGATGGTAGTAGAGCTAGAAAAGAAAGGTACAACGGCTACTTGCTGATTCCATTATAATAAATCCAAAGTGCAACCGACCATACTTTTCTTTTTACAGCTTGGCTCTCCACCACCAATCTGATATCTGTACTTCAAATCACCTTTTCTATACCCTTAAAAAGCTTCTCTTATTCATGGCTCAATCCTTGAATTACCCCATTACAGAGGCCAATCCCTTTTCAAAACTAAAAAGATTTGCTTTCCTTTCCTTTCAACCACAAAAAAATGCCAAAAAAGAGACTACCCATTTTCCACAAGGTCACAAATTTTCTTAAAATCTCAATTCTTCTTTCTAAAATGAGAAAGCCCATTATTCCCAAACTCATTTTCCTTAAGAAATCAAGAAATTTTAAGAGATTCATGTTACTAAAGAACTATAACAATTATGGGTTTCTTGAAGATTATGAGTTCTCTGCTTCAAGTACTCCTCTAATTCCTTATAATTACCGTAAAAAGCAGTACAAGAATCGAAGCTATAGAGATAATTTATATTCTCTGTTTCTTCTCTGTAAATGTTTGGGTGGATTGAAAGTTGAAGAAGGAGAAGTAGATTATGGATTGCCAGTAATAGCTGCAATTTCTGGTGAAGAATGTTTACAGCCGTTGGATTTGGGGAATGATGAAGAAGAGTCAGTTGATCAGAGGGCAGAGAGGTTTATTGAGAGGTTTTACCAAGAAATGAGAATGCAGAGGCAGGAATCAATTTAGCTAGTATGGTGTTGAATTTTTATTTTTTTTTTCAAAATCATTTGTTAATTTATATTCTGATCTCCACGTGATTTTTTTTTTAAGAATGTGGAGATTCAATTTTTTTTTTCAATTTATTGTCAAAATTGTTGTGTGGAGCAAAAAATTTTCAATCTTTGGATTCCTTGCCTAGTTGGGCTGTACGTGAGTCATTAAATAATTATTTTAATTTTTGCCAAAGAATTATTTTAATATAAGACAGCAAGTTTTCACATTTCATCTGGTACGTATGTTTTAAAAATATAGATTATAGCTTACAATTATTATTATTATTTTTTTTTGCAAAGTTAACTTACAATTAATTCGATATGAATATTATTTATGTATATATAATTTCTACCTATATAAAGTTTAATTTAAGTAATAAGTGTTACATTTCTAAATTTGAATGAAGTCTTAAGTTTGTTAAAAAAAAACTTGATATTAAGTTTGAGTTTCCTATCTTTATATATATATATATATATATATTGTTATTTTTATAACAATAATCATTTGAAGTTTGCTATATTTTTAAAATTTTAAGAGACAAATAAAAAGATAAAAACAAATGGAAGATTCACTGCAGTAACGAAAGAAAGAAATATTTTAATGGTAATTATATGTATAATTTAAATGTAAATCTAAATTCGAATTTCTTGTTCTCGAATACTTAAAAAAATTTAGAAGAAAGAAAGGGACAATTTTTTCAACCATGACAACTCTATTTCTATCCATTTGGAAACTAATTTCCAATTTATTCAATCCATGAATTTGTGTTTTTATTTTTTCTAATTGAATCTTATGATATAATAATACTATATATCATAAAAAAAAAATACTATACATTTTACCCAAAAAAAAAAAAAAAACAGTTACACTAGTTATGATCGTATGCATATTAATTATGAGATTCATATTTCAATGTATGTGGGATAAGGATTCAATTGTAATTTAATCTATGTAGACTTTAGGGCTGGTTGTTTTTTAGCTTCAAGCTCGTTGTTTTAACTCATTGAAGAGTAGTTTTAGAGATAGCAATGGGGCGAGTTTTACAAAACTCGAATCCGATCCATTTAAAAAATAAAATACCTATTTCGGGCAAGACGGATTTACCCATTTATATATATATATATATATATATATATATATGAGAAAATAAAATTTAAATTTTTTTTGAAAAGAATACTTTTTAAATTTTTATATATATATATATATTCATTTATATTTTTTTTTCTACATATCCATACAATATAATTTATATTTCATATAAAAAATAAATTATAATTTTTAAAAAAATATAAATTAAATATATATAATATTTAAAAAATAAAAAAAATATATATATATATAATATATATATAATCGGTCGAATTATACATTACCGAACCCGACTCGAATATAAATTAAAAAATCCGCCTTATCCCATTTACTAAACGGGACGGATAATTAGTATCAGAGCGGGACGGATAAAATTGTCATCCTTAAGTAGTTTTAATGTGGACCTGTGAGTTTATAAATTTTTATTTATTGGATTAAATTTATTTATAATGGTTATTATATTGTTATGGATTTTACGTCTTATTAATATCAGTATTATTTTTTAGGGGAAAAAAAAAAAAAAAGTGTAGGCCGTTTTCCCAACGCTATCTATCAAGAGATCTCATTATTTACCTCAATAAATACAAAGTTAATAAATAAATAAAAAATATTAGTGCAAATCAGAAAATTTTTGCCTACATTAAAAGTATGTTTAGTATAGCATAATGAAATGTAATCAAATGCATTTTTAATATAAACATTACACTAAAAATATTTTTATTACATTACATTACATCTCATTACGATCTATCAAATGTATCCTAAGTATATAGATTTATCTCATACACCAAACCAATGAGTAATAAAATATTTTAATTCATATAAATTTTTTATTTAATAAAAAGATACTAATATTTATTTTTACTCTATATATTTTTATATCATTAAATTAATATATATATTCAGTATTGGTAAAACTTAGCAGTGCAAATCTATCCTTATAATTAATAGTTTCAAAATAAATGTGGTAAAAAAAATTCTCATTGGATCTTGCGTTTTAATTTGGATTTGAGTCCTTGTGGGTTTCTGAAACGGTCTCCTTTGGTGCACAAAAGTTTCTTTTCTATTATTTATTTATTTTTTTCTATTATTTATTTTAGAAGGTTATTATATTCACTTAATCAAACACAATTATATAAGATTTTTTTACTAATGCTGTAAAATAATTTAAACTATTCGAGTTGGATCAAGCATTTGAGCATTTAACCAGTAAAAAAATCAATCCAATTTATTCGTTAATTAAAATAAATAAATCAATTTAAAATACAAAATGAAGTTTAATTATTATTTTTTACGATAAGTTTTCATAATTTTTAAATTAATCTCGAGAACTTGTTATTAATAACTCAAATTAATATAATGGATAATGCTTTATCAAAATATATATATATATATATATATATATATATAATGGATAGTGCTATTTCCATAGTTTAAAATTTAAATAGCTAATTTCATAGTCCCATAATTAAAATTATTATAATTTGACTAAAATGTTTTTATTTATTTATTTTTTAGATTGTTTGTCCTTTTATTCTCTCATTCTTTATTCTATTATTTATTTATAATTTTCTTAGTCCCGACATGAATGGTACGTAATACTGCCTTATTATTAAAAAAAAAATCATAAGGATCTATTATTGAAAAAAAAAAAAAAAAAGAGAAGTGTTAGCATAATATTAATTTAATAAGAATAAGAATTCTTACCTCTAATTAATAATAGAAGAAAATCTTATACATTATATACAAACAAAACCAGCCCAATTCTCCACTTAAAATATCAGTTTGGCCCAACAAACCTATTTGTTTGGGCCGAAGCACTCCATAGTCCATACCGTGCACCAGCGGGCTGACAACTATCTCCCATAACATTTTCACAATTACTTCTCGTTTTATAGCTTCTCTTTCAATGTAGGGATTTAAGGGTTTTCAGTTTCAGATAATATCAATCGATCGATCGATCGATCGATCGACCATCGAAGAGCGAGATAGAGAGGTTCATTGATCGAAATGGAGAAGAAAATGGTTTTTAAAATATACAACACAATGACTAAAACAATCGATGAATTTAAGCCTCTAGTCCCTGGCAAGGTCGGCATGTACGTGTGTGGTGTCACCGCCTACGATTTTAGCCACATCGGTCACGCTCGCGCCGCTGTTGTCTTTGACATTCTTTTCAGGTACGTAACAGAACATACACGCTCTATTATTCATATTTCCATTTGCTATGCAAATTCAACTTAATTATGCATTGATTGATTGCTTATATATTTTGATTAATGTGAAGGTTTAGTAGCTAACAATCTAATAGGATAGTTAATGGAACTTTATTGATGATTTAAGACAATGTAGTTAATATAATGAAGGGAGAAATTTTGTTTTGCTTAACGTAATTGCCTATGAATATTAAAACAAATATGAAATTGCCAATGAGGTAAAATTGTCTTTCACTTAATTTACAAGCTCTAATGTTGTCATATGAGTATGGATGTTGGGCAAGCATGTATATATATGTATATGCTTTTGTGGTCTTTATTTGATATCTGAATCGATCGTTGAGCATTACTGTCCTTGATGCTGTTGTTTTATGTGAACTGAAATTCTGCAGATATCTACAGCACCTGGGTTATGAAGTTACTTACGTTCGAAATTTTACTGACATTGATGACAAGGTGAGAATTTGATTGGTATTTTGTTACTGTGTGGTATTAAGTTGTAGCTTCTATTTGGATCCATTAAAACAATTTCTTTGTTCTTTCCTTTATTATATTAGCTGAACATCAATGTGTTTAATCTGACATTGATATATTGATGATGAGGTTCTTTTTTTTTATTTTTTTTATTTTTTATTTTTTAAATTTTTTTATTTTTAACACACCTTAGTTTATAGAAGTGCTAATCTTCCTTTAATTTTTGGTGACGAGCAAACTAAGATCTTTTCAACTGCACACAAGAAGTACATAGTACTTGGAATTTGTAAAGCTTCTAGTGGCTTAGAAAGAAGCCAACATGAATTAGTCTCCATTTGAATCCATACTTTTGGACTTCAATAAAAGTGGAAATGATCTTCAAAACAATTACAACTAGCTGTTAGAGTTTAATACCAAAACCTCAAGTTTGCATATCTCTCTCTCACACAATTTGTAGGATTAGTCAATTGATGAATTTCTCAACTGTCTGATGTCTAAATTTTTCTGCAGATAATTCGTCGAGCAAATGACATTGGTGAGGATCCATTATCTTTAAGTAGCAGATTTTGCGAGGAATATCTTGTTGACATGGACAGACTGCAGTGCCTTCGTCCTACACATCAGCCACGTGTGACTGATCACATGGAACAGATTAAGGATATGATCACACAGGTTTATTCTATTTTAGCAACTTGAATATGGGGCCTCAGCGGAAGAAAGTCTGATGTTCTTTTTTGTTAATTAACAAGGCTAAGAAAGATATAAACTTTAAAATGTAATTTTTGAGCTATTCATATTTTTGGTGAAAGCCATTACTTTTTACAATCTTTCCAATGCGTAATGGTAATTTATAACTAACTAATTAATAAAACATATTGCTAAGGCAAGGTGAGCAGCTTGTGGATGATATTGCATTGTGAGTGACCTATTTGGTCCTTTGTAATCAATATAGTCGTTATGAGAATCCATAGAACTAACTCAGCTCCAAATAGGGAGACTAGATTTAAATTTTCTAGTTTGGTAACTATTATATAACAAAGATGTAATTTATTTTGTACTGTGATTAGTTTAGAAGATTACAATTTTGTCTTTTATGATTGGAAAAAGATAGAACTTTTAGTTCTTTTTGTTTTAAATTTCCATCTTATATATTATAAGTTTTTAGTTTCTTGGATGAAGGAAATGAAGAAGAAAGAAGCTTTTACTTCATTGATGTTACTGAAGTTCTACTAAGCTGCACTTACCATGTCAAGTACTGTTGAGATGTGTAGAGAAGTAAATTCTTAGCCTGTTATTAAGCTTCTTTATGTTGTGTGGGCTTGAATATTGATAGTTGGCTTGCAGTTGATAATCATTGTTTCATGCAACAGCCCCTTCCCCCACACCCCACCCAACCCCACCAAAATAATAAAAGAAAAAACCTCTTTGATAATTTTTCTTTAACTGTTGTACTCATGTTCTGATTTTTGTTGGGCAGATTTATTTTCTTCACAGTTAAAATGAATGGCAATGTTTTCTGCAGATCATAAACAATGACTTTGCATATGTTGTTGATGGAGATGTGTTCTTTGCTGTTGATAAATTCCCGAATTATGGTCAGCTGTCTGGGCAGAAACTGGAAAATATTAGAGCTGGTGAACGTGTAGCTGTTGACACAAGAAAACATAATCCTGCTGACTTTGCATTATGGAAGGTCAAACCCTCACAAAACTACTTTTATATATATGTATATATATAGGCATTGGTTTGTTGGGAGGCCCAATAGGACTGGCTACAAATGGGAGGTTGGCCATCTTCTTTTGGTCACCCACCCAAATTTATAGTTTTGTGGACACTATTCAATATGAAATATTCACTAATTGTTGCAGGCAGCAAAGCCTGGTGAGCCAAGTTGGGAGAGCCCGTGGGGTCCTGGAAGACCGGGTTGGCACATAGAGTGCAGTGCAATGAGTGCTCAGTATCTGACCTTCAAGTTTGACATCCATGGTGGTGGAAGTGATTTAGCTTTTCCACATCATGAAAATGAGGTTACACAGAGTGCTGCTGCATGCCAAGAGAGCAATGTGAGTTATTGGATGCATAATGGGCATGTCACTAATAACAATGAGAAAATGTCAAAGTCCTTGGGTAACTTTTTCACAATCCGCCAGGTAAATTTGTGATCTAATTGTCATTGTTCCATTTCATTCCTTATTTCTTTTATTTTCTTGTTTTTGTCCTTATTTTTAATTGTCTGAAAGGATTTTAGCCCCCCATGAATACATGCTTTAAAAGTGATGTCCAATTCTTGTAGGTTACTGAACGGTACCATCCACTGGCTTTGAGATACTTTTTGATGAGTGCACACTACCGCTCTCCTCTCAATTACATTGTTTTGCAGCTGGAAAGTGCATCAGACGCCATCTTTTACATATATCAGGTTTAAAGCTTATTCTTGTTCTCTAAAGTTTGCATTTGAGAAATTGCCTAGCTCTTAGCCAATCAATGCATAGCACCTCTGAAATTTTGTTAACTTTCAATTATTAAAGAGTACATAAGTGGGAAATGTTTACATTCATATTTGTGTTGAATTAATACCTGCATTGGGTTTGGACTTATAAGCTTACTTATTGTCCTGGAATTTATTTGACTTACAGTGGAATTTATTTTACATTCATATTTATGTTTAATTTATTTGACTTGCTGGATGTGTTCTGCCTAGTTGGAAGCAGCTGTCATTTGTTAGAGACTGCTTGGCATTGAGGTTTAAAATTGCTTTTTGAAAAGTTCCACTTTAGATGTTCATATCAGTTTAAAACTACTTTTCTCCTGTTTTGGAGTTTTTGTAACCAAAACATTTTAAATCTACTTCAAAAACAAATTATAATGGCTTTTAATCAACATGTTCAAGATAGTACTCTTCGGAACAGCAGTTGCTACAACAATGCCGAACAAATTTGTAGTTGTTTTGAACATTTTGCACTTGGGCCAAATTATACAGAATTTCTTTTCCTTTGTGTGTGTGTTCCTGCAACATAAATTTTAAGTATGCCAGTGATAATTACAAGTAAAATTTGTGTAAGACTGAAAACATAACCATTGGCTATGATGAATTGGAT
>CATKHJ010139543.1:0-5000 GCA_949750685.1 Vernicia montana | reverse complement strand
AACAACCGGCAGTATTTGTGATTAAAGAGCTAAATATGAATAATTTAAAATTTTTAATTATTGATTATTTAATTTTAAAATACACTATTTTCATTATTATATATATATATTTATTAATTTTTGAAAAAAAAAATATATTATATTTATAAAATGTTTAAATTGATAATATTTGAAAGTTTAAATACCAAATATTCCTTGCAATTACTCATGAAACCAGCCACTAATGTGCTAATTTCTTGCAATATGAGACTTTTTCAAAAGAAAGAAAAAAAGTAATTTTTGATGTAGCAAAGAAAAAAATAATTAAAAAGAGAGAAAAGTAATACTACCGATGAATACTTATTTAAGAGTATTGGAATCGTCTTTAAAGTTAAGAGATCTCGAATTTAAATCATTTATCGGTATTAAATTTACTAAAATAAAAAAAAAATATTAATATTTGAAATGGTAATAATTTGAAGTCAGTGGTGGTTGTAGGAGTCAGTAGCTCCCATGTGTTTGAAAGAAAATGTTAGAAAAGTGTAGTAAATGGTGACAATATACATATTGGACCCTTGAAATAGGCAAAGCCATTGATAGCATAGCATTAATCTGCACTTTTTCTTAGAATGCATGATCCCATAATAATAATAATAATAATAATAATAATAATAGTTAATGATCAATCAACTTCAAGAAAAGGAAGCTACAAAATGGTCAGGGGAAACCTACCAAAACCTTCCACTCTTAAAAGAGACACCATTTAGGTAGGGCATGCATTTATTTTTTTCTTTGGGTATGGACCATTGCAAATTTTAGTCCTTTTTGCAGTTTACCCATCTTCTTTATTTTTTAATTTAATGCTGAAATCTCATGTCAAATGCAATATTGTTAAAACCAAATTGAAGGTTGAATCAATTTTTCTGCCGGTTCGCAGTTTGATTTAATTCTTACTATTTTCTCTCTTTTTTTTTTTTTTTTAATTTTATTAAATTTAAAACAGCATTGTTTTGTAAATTTCAGTCCGATCGGTTTTCTCAGTTTTTTCTGGTTTCGGATCAATTTCTTCAAGTTCAATGGTTTTTCAGTTTTTTATAACTTAAAAATCAAACTAATGATCAATTTTTGATTTAACCGGTCTGACTGATTGATTCGGTTTGATTTTAACAACACTGGTCAAATGTTCAAAAAGAAAGGGGAAAAAAAAAATGAAATTTGGAGAAAGCTAATTATTATGAAGAATAATCTATGCCCTATTGTAGGGACCTTAGTTTCAATTATCCTTAAGATTTAAGGATACATATAAGATTTACATGCTCATACTGACTTTATAATTAGCTGCAAGAGTAATAATTTCTGAAATTCCCTTGATTGGAATAAATTTGCTTTTATGTTATATGTATAAAAAATAAATCAATATATTTTAGGATTATATTATATATGACATTTTTTTAAATGAAATATACTAATTTGAATATTTAACTCTCATGTATATAATGAGATCCATCGATAACATATTTTTATCACTAAAAATTACTAATAAGTACTTAATTTAAAATTTTGTTATGAAATACAAAATAAATAAATAAATGAAAAAAATTTATAAATTAATAAATTGATCAAAGTGAAGATTTTGGCATAATATTTGAGATGACAGTGATTATAACTAAGCACAAATTTTTAAAAATTACAAGTAATTATATACATTACTTAATTTTAATCAATTCCCTAAAGAAAAACCCCATTACTAATACAATTACAATACATCTACATAAAATACGTATATTTATTTATGATACCCATCCTCTTTAGGAGGATACTGCAGCTCTGGGCTAAATCTCTTATATATGATGAAATTAGTGCTTAATGAATAATGAAGTAATTAAGAAAACGATCAACCGTAGAGAGAAAATTAATATTTGTCGTGAGAAAAAGAGAAAGAAATTTTAATTGTGTATTATAAAGAGTTTTCACTAATACTTATTTATGAACGAAATTTTAATTTTATATGGAAAAAAAAAAAAAAAAGGAAAAGAAAGAAATGGCCATAAATGGGTAGGGTTTAAGTTGTTTATATATAGTAAAACTATATCAAACTGAAGAGATGATGGGAATAATGTTAATTATTAATTAACTATGCAAAGTAAGAGTGTATAGGAGAGAGAGATCAGTTAATTGGTTATGATGAATCCACTAACACTTAAGTGTTTGAACTTTGAAGTCATTTTGTGAGAAAAGCAAAGGGTTGCACTTGCAGAACCAATCTACTTGTCACTTATGGAATTGTGAATTGTCGACTCTCTAATTCAGCAATGAATTTGAAGGGATAAGGCAAAGGCAATCCAAATAAAGAATACCCATCTTCAGAACAGAATCTGTGGTCCAATCTCTCTCTCTCTCTCTATATATATATATTAGTGAAGAGTTAGTGTCATCTTAGTATTATTATGGTCTTCCTTTAAAAAATAATTTCTTTTAGATTGCTGTGTAATTATTCCAGTTGTTCTTATAATAAAATCAAATATCAAATCTACTTTAAATAATTTTAATTTCTTTTAATTAATAAATTTAATGAAAATTAATTAACAGTATTAGAGTTATTTACAATAAATTATGAAATTTCACGTATAATTTTTGATAAAAGTTAATATCATGAAAGAAAAAAATTTGTCAAACAAAGCCTTAATTAATAGTAATTACCATAAACTAGAGAATGGAATAGTTTGATTGGAATATGGTGACTAAGAAATCAAACTTGATTGGAACATGAAATGAAATGATGGTTAAGTCCTCACTTTAGCTAACACATGGGCTAATTAAGCTCATTGGAAGATGATGACTTCCACTAGTGACAGTTTTTGTAAAAATGGGATTTTATTGGTTCAGTGGAAGTGCATGTCAACATCTGTTTCAAAGGCATTGATGAAGCAAATTAAAGAATTTTTTTTTATTTTTGGGGTCCAATCCAAAGCTATAGTGTAAACAAAGTCGTGGGAATAGATCCGTTTTTCTTAGTTCTGCCTTAACAATTGCCAATTGGTAATAGGCAAAGTTGTGTAAATGCGTTTGAGTTTTCTTGGTTGTGCCTCAATAGCCACTAAGAATTTGGATTTTTTTAATGTACTCATATGTCAAAAAAAATACTTAAACAAGAAGAAAAAGAAAAAAACTTTTCAAGTGCACAAGTCTTCAAATGTTTGGTTATATATGCTTGAGTGCTTTCATTATTATTATTATTATTATTATTATTTCACATGTGATATTCATTAAAAGAAAAAGAGATTGTCAGGGTTCAAACCTCCTAACCTTCTACATTACAAGGAAATTGATATTCAACTACTGGACTACTAATTCAAAAACTTTATTATTATTATTTTTTAAAATATGAAATAAATATATTTTACTCTCAAATTTATCGAATTCACTATTATGATGAGGATTTTCATTAATTTAGTAAACTATATGAAAAAATATATTTCATGCTACACGCTCACAAATACTCTAGCATTTGTTTATTCTTTCTTGAAAAAAAAAATTCAAATTAACAGAACATTAAGGTTTTATTTGAACAAATACATATAGAAAAATTCAATTCAATTATAAGAAATTAATATATAAAAAAATTATAAGAATATTTGTATAATTTGATTATAAATTAAATTTAGTCTAATTAAATTAAATTCTTGTAAAATCAAATTTTTATTTACTTTAAAATAATTTTTTATACACTAAAAAATTAAATTTTATAAATTATCTCATTTTAAATATGAGAATTAAAAAAATAAAATTCATTTGAATTGATAAATTCTTGCAAAATCTAAATTTTCAAAGAGAAAAAGTAAAAAAAAAAATAATAATAATCTGTAATGTAATCCCTTTTGTTAATTATTATATTCTCTTCCCATGCATGTATTATTGTATTATCTGTCAAGTGCCATCTGAGCAATAAAGATTCGCATTAGTTATATTGTTAAGCCAAATTTGTAAACCTCTTTACAAATTTAGCATCCAATATGAGAGAGGTATGAGTGTCCTAACTCCTAAAGAACCGACCTTTTGATAGGGTATTCTATAAAAATAAGACAGTGGCAAACTGCCTTTATTGACTGCTTTAAAACAGATTTTTAATTTGGTGGAAAGCCCTATTGCCCTAGAATCATTGGGTTAGGTACTTCTTAATTGGCTTTGCATTATCTTGTTTTAGTGGTTAATTATAGTAAGATTTTTTTTTTTTTTTTTATTTTACCCACAAGATTCTAATTGCTTGATATGTAAACATCCACATTACATGTTGCCCATTATTTTTCTCAACAAATTTTCTCGTGGGTGATTAATCTTTAAATCCTTCTGTACTATATTTGGTTTATAAATAAATTTGAATTTATAATTAATGTGGAGGCCTTTGCAGAAGGGTTCCTAGGCCGCCTAGACAAGCAGCGGGCCAAGCAGAAGAAATAGCGGCCCGGGACAGCTGTAATTTTTGGGCCTTGCAGGTACTTGATCCAAAGGGAAATGCTGTAACGGTTCCGAGTCATTGCCTTTGGCAATGAGCGACGTCGTTTTTCGGCCAAATTCCTTCATTTGGGCCCTTATTTTTGCCGTCTTTCCATTTATGGAAACTTTTTGAATTGCTTGTAACTTTTGGTAGGAACTCCGGATTTAGGCGCCGTCTGTGGCGCTTTCTTTTTTAATATCATTATGTTTTTCTGGTGTAATATTTCGAAACTGCCATTTTTGGCAGTTTTCATATTTGTATCCGTGTCTAGGGTTTCGGGACCCCTATTTAAACTCCTATTTTGCCTGTTTTAGGGCATACAATAATATTCAGAAAAACTTAAATCCTAAAACGGCTTTACCATTTTACTTACGCTGCGTCAGGGTCACTTATCAATTCCTTTGATTGGAAGCTTGAAGATGGAGTTACAGCAGATAACATTGACATGGAAGATAAATTTGGCCTTACCTTAGAGAAGGCTCAGCACTTGCGAGCTATACCTATCCGAGTGTAATTAATTAACATT
>CATKHJ010139542.1:0-12898 GCA_949750685.1 Vernicia montana | reverse complement strand
AAAAAAAAAAAAAAACTTTTAGCACTTCATTTACCTTAAGCCCAAGACATTTGCCCTACCATCACCTTAAGCCCAAAACCTTATGGCCCCCAATCGAAACACTCCCTTAATTTCAAAATTTGAGCAATGACACACCAAATTCATCTAACCTACCCAGTAACCAGCACTTTGAGGAGAACACTGGCCTAGCTGGCGTGCCCTTGTTTGAGTTTTACAATCAAGTTGAGTTTAGTGAATTCTGAGTCAAAGTCAGAGTCTGTCGAGTCTTGTGCTTCTTTCTCTTCTTTTGAGTCAAAGTCAGAGTCTGTCAAGTCTTGTGCTTCTTTCTCTTCTTTTGAGTCTCTAATTGTCCAAAGTAAGAGTTTGAGTGGTCATGCGTTTCTCTCCTTTTGGATCTATAATCAACTAAGAATCAAGATCTATTGAGTCTTACTTTTCCTTTGAGTCTGTAATTGACCTTCTTAAGTTGTCTTTGAATTTCAGTACTACTCATAATGAAAAGTTTGAATTTTTCATCTTACATCTCATGTGTCTTTTTTTTTAATCCAACTTGAATGATACACCCAAAAAAAATTAATTAATTAATTAATTATGGCACAGAGGAAAAACCAAAAATCATATAGGCAGGCATCAACCGAAAGGGCTTATGGTTTCTTAGCCTGTTTTGCATGGGAACTAGTGACATGATAAGACTAGACCCAAACATTGCAGTTCACAAGATTTCGGCCCATAAGCAAGAGCTGTGGAGAATGAAAGCAGAGTGGATCAAACAATACCATGACTAGATGAATACCATCGATGAAAAAGAATAAAGGCTTCGTACAAGATTCAAGGTTATCAATAGAAACTAGCCAGACACTTTAACAAATAGAGATTTGCAAGAAAGGGAATCTAATTGTAAAAGTGATCTGAGCTCTTGTGCACGACCCAAGAAGAAAGTTCAGACCAAATTGGGCTGGACCAAACGTACTCAAGAAAAATCTATCTAGCGGAGGCATCATCCTTATAAACGTGGATGGGAACAAATCCCCCAACCCTTGCAACCTAGATCAACTAAAGAGATACTTTGTCTGAATGTAGTGTCTGTAGCTAGTTTCTCTATCTTCAAAGCATTGTAATCAGAACTATGTGGACCTGATTCTCCCTAAAAGAAAATGACAAAAAAATGATGTAAGGGATACGTAGGCAGCCCGACTCGGGTGCGGTCCAAATCATAGTACAAAGCATTTTTTGTTCACATGACAAAGCATCTCATTCTCTTTTCCTTTGTGCCTAAATGCATCACTCACTTGGTTCTTTTGCCAAAACAAAAATAAAATAATAAAAAAAAATGCTCGCTAAGCTGAAAATCCTAAAGGGCGGCTTAGGCAGAAATTAGGGCAAGCTTGTCGAGTTGAAAACCTGAGAGGGCGACTCGAGCAAAAGTTAGAGCTAAAGTAAAAAAAGAGGTGTGTCATTCAAATTGGATTCTATTTGGAGTCATGGAAAAATCCATCCATCATATTCAAAATGAGAAAATGGGTAATGTGTCCTATCTCATTTAAGTGTGTCAAAAGTTTGAGTTTGTCAAGTCAGTCCAAATAACTCACCCTCCTTCAATTATTTGTTTTCTTCCTAAAGTAGTCAAACAACTTTACCCTCCTCAGAGTCATCTTCCTTTATGTTAATCCTTTCTTTCATTGAAAAATCACAAAAGATGAAGAAATTTTTTAGAGTCAAATCATCCAAAGTAAAGTTGCCCTTGTCTCTCATTAGGGGCACAACCATCAAAGTCATTCATATTCTTTCGAGTCACTTTTGGTCAGTCTGCTATCCCTTATCAGGGGCATGATCTCTAAGTCATGTCTTCCTATCAAAGTGCTCAAGTTACCAAAAGTCCCAAACCATTTGGCTCCCCTTCATTCCTAAAAAGTCCATCCCAACCTCTATGCCAATACCACTGAATCCTAAAAGCACCAACCCCACAAGCCTTCCTAGCCCAATAATGCATTCTTTCCTTTCCATGAATCATTGTAACAAAACCACAAAGCTCAAGCTACCTGACAGAACCAGAATCGACCAAACCTCTTGCAAAATCCACATTGCCCAAGCCATTTGTGGAAAGCCTACCTCTCATTTCCAAAGCCCCAGCTCATTGATGAAACCAAGCCACCCAAAATGTCCCACCGTAGACCAAAATCAAAGCATATCCCTCTCACTATTCAAAGAGAGTCCAATCTCCAAAACCCAAGACCTAGGTTGCCTAACAGATAGGTCAATCCCTTTAAATCAGAATCAACCAAATCTCTCAACCCAATCAGCCGAGTCAAAAGGGTTCACCCGATTGATTAAATCAAAACTTCTTGAGCCGACTCACCATAGGCTGAGGCTCTCCTCTTTTTTCAAAACTTCTCGAGCTAACTTGCCATAGGCCAAGGCTCTTTTCTCTTCAAGAACTTTTTGAGCCGACTCGCCATAAGTCGAGGCTCTCCTCTTTTCATAAACTTCTCAAGTCGACTCGCTACAGGTCAAGACTCTCCTCTTTTAGAACCTTCTTGAGCCGTCTCTCCATAAGTCAAGGCACTTTTTTCCATCCTTCTTTATATTGAAATCATCCACACTCGTCACCTAAAAATTTCTAAACACTCACCTATACATCAAGCTGGTTCCTTTTCCCATCCTCCGAAAATCACCTTTTTAGATAACCAATCATTGGTTCAAGGTATTAAGTTTGCATAAACACCTTTCTACTTGAGGTCTAGATTACCTGTCATGGTCATCACTAAAAAATATCACAGCTTTGTCAGACTTTCTTGAGATAGCCTTACGAACCCACCAAAGAATCATTTTTCAACTTGCAAGTCACTTTGTTTCCAAATCACATTTAAAGAGTTGACATTGCATGCAAATTGCATTCATAACATACATAGAGCAAACTCGTGAATCCACCCTCTTGCATCAATGCAATCATCCATTACATGCATCATCACAGATCATCTATGGCACAGAGTTCATAAATCCCAAAACACGCATACATAAACACGCATCATCGCACAAACATACATGCAAGTGCGATCATGCGCAGTCATACACCATCATACATTCTCATCTTCAGACAATCCAAAAATGGCCTTCAAGACTCATATCTTTCAATCAACTAACAACCTTTGCACAGAGCAAGATTTTTCTCTTTCCAGATAATCCTTTGCACAGAGCTAAGTCCTCCACCCAATTCAGATAAGTCAAAAAGGGTCATCCACCCGATGAATTAAAACTTCCCAAGCCGACTCGCCATAAGCCGAGGCTCCCCTCATATCAGAATATTTTTAGAATTTTTTGAGCTAACTCGCCATAAGCCGAGGCTCCCCTCATATCATAATCTTTTCAAAACTTCTCAAGTTGACTTGCCATAGGCTGAGGCTCTCCTCTTTTCAAAATATCTCGAGCTGACTCGCCATAGGCTGAGACTCTCCTATTTTCAAAATCTTTTCGAGCAGACTCGCCATAGGTCGAGGTTCTCCTCTTTTTAAAATCTCTCGAGCTGACTCGCCATAGGTCGAGGCTCTCCTATTTTCAAAATCTCTCAAGCCGATTCACCATAGGCTGAGGCTCTTCTATTTTCAAAATCACTAGAGTCGACTCGCCATAAGTCGAGGCTCCCCTTACTAGAATTTTTCAAAATTGCTCGAGCCGACTCGCCATAAGCCGAGGCTCCCCTCATACCAAAATCTTTTCAAAATCTCTCGAGCCGACTCACCATAGGTTGAGGGTTTCCTCTTTTCAATATGTCTCGAGCTGACTCGCCTTAGGTCGAGGCTCTCCCCTCAAGCAGGAATCTTTTCAAAAACTCTCGAGCCGACTCGTCATAGGTCGAGGCTCTCCTTTTTTTCAAAACTTCTCGAGCCGACTCGTTATAGGCCGAGGCTCTTCTTATTTCAAAATCTCTAGAGCTGACTCACCATAGGCTGAGGCTTTCCTTTTCAAAATCTTTCGAGCCGACTCGCCATAGGCCAAGGCTCTCCTCTTTTTCAAAATCTTTCAAGCCGACTCGCCATAGGTCGAGTCTCTCATCTTTTAAAAATCATTCGAGCCGTCTCTCCATAAGTCGAGGCTCTTCTCAAACCAGAATCTTTTCAAAATCTCTTGAGCTGACTCGTCATAGGTCAAGGCTCTCCCTTTACTATAATCTTTCAAAATCCCTCGAGCCGACTTGCCATAGGTCGAGGCTCTCACCTTTATCCATCAATCCATAAATGTTTAGGAATGATCACCTAGACATCTCTGTGTTTCCATTCCCATTCCTCATTATTTTGAATCGACCAAATCCTTCACCCAGAAATGTTTAGAAGCGATCATCTAGACATCACTCTAATTTCTTCCCCCGCTTTTTATCCAAGTCAGCCCTATCCTTCACCCAAAAATATCTAGCCACTAGCCTAGATATCCTTTTGGTTCCTCTTTCTGCTTCCATTTACAAAGTCAAGTTTCCACCCATAAATGTTTAGGAACGATTACTTAAACATCCATGTGGTTCCTTTGTACCAGCCCTTATCAACCATCCCTCTCACCCAAACATGTCCAAGCATTCACCTAGACATCACTTTGGTTCCTTATACCATCCCTTCTCCTGGGTTCACTATCATTAGAATCGCCTTACAGACAAGACAATTCTGATGAGGGGGCAACTGTGAACTCTCAATTTTTCACCCTTAAGATGCTGCTGCAGCTTGACACCTGCTAAATTTTGTATGCTATGTAGAGCTGGCACGGCGGTCCCACTAATTAATTTTGAATTCAATGCCACTGACCATTAATTTTTTAGACTTCAGAATACCCTAAAAATTGACCTGGAAGCCCCGAAAACTGATCCAAAAATCTTGAATACTAAACTGAAGAACGAGGCACCCTAAAAAATGAGACAGCTCGCAGACTTCCGTAAGCCATGGTTGCGCATCCGCGAGACCGCATGGGGCGTCTACGGACGCACCACATGGCCTGAGGACGCCGCGGGTCATTCAGCGCGTCTGCACTGACACGCATCGTACTCATGCGTGTCAAACACGTCAGTTCAGAGCTGATGCATGTCAGCCAGTCTGTCAGATGAGCTAGCGGAGCCACTAGACTTTCTGGAGCATCCGCTAGCCCTTCTGGAGGATGTTTTCCAATCCGTCTCGAGGACGCGCGTGATTTTGATGTGCGTCCGCTAGCAGCCCTCTCGGTTGTACCCCCATTGCCTTGAAATTCTATTTTTACCTTTCCAACCTAATTCTTTAGCCCCTATATAGCCCCATCCTTTATGTCTTTTTCATTACCTATACTACCCCCACCTCACATTTCCTACAAATACCCCCCTCCTCTCCTCCATTTTCTTCACACTTGAAGCAATTGTTGATTAGCTATCCATTTGCTTCTTCTCTCTCTCTCTTTAATTATTTTCTCACACTCATTTTGAGTAATCACTCTAATTAATTAAATTAATTAATTAATTTCTCTTCGATTTTAATTAATTAATCTTTAACTCAATTTGGTTAATTAATCCTTTTAATTAATTAATCTTTTTAATTAATTAAAAATTGGGTAATTTAGCAACCAAATCATCAAATTAATTTCCTCCTAGATTAATTTAAATTCATCATCCAAAATCGATAAAACAAAATTTCAATCCGGAAAAGCACTCCGCCCACTCAAAATCCCCTAAAGAGAAGGTACATCATTTTCTCTCACCAACCCCAAAATCACCCCAAATCAAATCAAATCAATCTGACCAATCTTTAAACCCCTCCACCTAACTGTTGAATGAACTACGTGGGTTTTGATCCCCATTCAGTAAGGTACGTAGGCATGCTTGAAATCTAAATCCAAGCTCCAAATCAAAATCCCTATCAATCCCCTTCCCCCTTTATTTTTCCATTGTACATTGTAAATTTTAATTAATGTTATTAGTCATTTAATGTGGAGTAAATGAGCGATCTTGTGATTTTCCTACTACCCATAAGGGCTAAAGGAAATACTCTCCTTTGCTTATGGATGTTTAAATACTTGCCATTTATTTTCCCATATATTTCATAAATATGCCGTGATCATGCACTCTATAATCGTCATTAATACTTGTCATCCATGAAATTAATTTTCAAGTCAAATTAAACTAAAGAGCCAAATTTAGATTATTTTAAACCAAAAACCTAGTCCTCGAGCTCAACTTGGTTCGAAGGCTAGTGATTTTTATCATTGGGTAAATTAATCAAAGATTAATGAATTGGAGTCAAATTGGGTTTTTCCTTAATTTTTCCATTAAAATAAATTAGGGTGGCGACTCCCGAATCCTTTTCAAAAATCAAAAATTAATTTTCTGAGGCGATAGCCGCTTCTAATCGTGAGTACCAAAACTTGTACCTAAACCTTCCTTAAAAATAACTCTCCTTTCCTTAAGGCAAAAATCAATATTTTTTTCGAGCTAGGGGAGGGGCATTCGGGCGAGGCCTCACACCCTTTAGGTTTAATGAATATTTCATTTGAGCCTTGAGGTGGAAATTACCATTTTGAGCTAGATGGAAAATCTCTAACCCCTAATGTCACATCCCTCCTTTCAAGATGTAGCGATCCTAGTGTATAGGAAGACATAAGGTCACCTAAATCCGTAGAACCCTTAATTACGCTACGCTCACTAACACATGGCAATTACGTTCCCAAGATCATAGCCAAATACATACTACCATTTTACATGCATAATTAGCCTTTAATTACGTGATCCGATGATTGATTTTAATCCTTATATCACATGATTAATTAACGTCTCAACATTTCTAATCATCATACTTAAAAGGTTACAAGCCAAAATAATATTCAATAGTCATCCGAAATAAATAATTCTAAATTAATGACCCGTGGAGCTCTAATGGAAATACGTATAGTTACAGGCTGACAAAAGAATAGATGATCCATAAGCGGCAGAGTAATCTCCCAAGCGGTGAAAAGTAGCTTGAGAGTGTTACCTTGCATGTACCTCTAGGTTCCTAAAAAAAAAATATAAACAACTACGGGGTGAGATAAATCTCAGTGAGAACACGATATACTACTATGATATGTCGGCGGTTACAAGTAAAATATGAAATGAACAATCCCATAGTATAGGGTATCTTATGATACAAATTATTTCATATTTATTAATTTAGCAGAAACCAAAAGATCAGAAGCGGTATGCTTCCCACATAGTAATAGAGTAGTGGCTAATGCCTTACTTACTCATATCACATAATATCACGTAAGACTGATCAGGTCTCGCGGCTGGGACCTCAAACTTTCCCTAGCTAAAGTCCGGATACGCTCACCCTATCCATGGGTATTTTACCATGTGCATAGGTCTGATGTATAACCCCACATCAGTCAGGGATTTCTGCTTTCTCATATTCACATATAAACAATATAGCTCATGGTATAACAATATGGCATATAAGAAAGAGTCATGCCTGAATATTCAATTTAGGTTTCAATAATAGTTTCAAGTATAGTTTGAGATATCAAAGGTGACATTACGGGAATGCAACTTAGAAGTAGGCCAAAGGCCTTTGATAAGCAATCCTAGCATAACAAGCGATAGTAGTTTTGGTATGAATATGCAATAGGAACATTTACTAAGATTTCAGTAAAACTCATAATTTCAAGTATGGATGCCCATGTAATATTAGCATATTACGAACTCACCTTTGGATCATTAGCTCCTAACAATAATCACTAACAATGAGGATTGGCTTCTCTTTCTTGAATACTTTTCTTTCCTTTATCCTCTACAAGTAATCATCATACGAGACACATTACTCCATAATCTTATACTCAAGTATTACTAACCTTAACCTAGTCTTAAGTCTATCCTTAGAGTACTATCTAAGGTTACACATCAACCATCATTTACATTAAGTCATACATAAATGGTTAACTCATTCTCATACTCATAATGAATTATAGAGCACTAAGGTTCAAATCACACTAAGGCCGAATGGCCTATGATTGGCAATTTCATTTACCACATAAGTGTTACACAATTCGATCACTTAATCATCATGCTTACCTATATACATGCCCAAACACATAATCAAATCAAATTATAATACTTAGACACATGCAACCAAGTCATAGTCGAATGGTCCAAGTACCCTAATTCCTATACATTTGGTCAATTAGACCAAATGGTACATCTTTCAAGTTATACACATATAGTTGGACTTAATTGCATTATCAATTATAAGTTAAGTCACTAAATTTGGCAAACCCTAATTGACTTAGGTCCAATTTGGGGAAAATCAGCAATTCAATACTCAAACTCCAAATTGACATAGAAATCATGAAATTAGCATTCATATTTCAATTAAACATTCAATTGAAATCAATACATGCTTGATTAAACATTCAATTGAAATCAAACATGCTTGATTCAAGGTAACCCTAAATGGCATAACCTAACATTTAGGGAAAACTTACAATTAAGCAATCAATCCTCTAATTGAGCATCAAATCATTCAATTCAATCATAAAGGAGCTCAATTGGACATGTAAACAAAATTAATCAACCTTGGTTTGGAATCCAAGGTTGGGCCGAATCAACAAATTGGGGAAAACCCCTAATTTGGCAATTAATATTTCAATTGGACATTAACTCATTCAATTCATGTATCAAGGAACGCAATTAGACATTCAATTGAATTTATGCAACATGAAACCCTAAAACCCTAAGTAGGCCGAAATGTGCATTTGGGGAAAACCATGAATTAATCAACCAATCTTCCAATTGAACATTAAATCATTCAATTCAAGTATGAGGAAGCTCAATTGGACATGCAATTGAAATTAAACACTTTGGATTTGAAAACACTAATATGGTCGAGCCCTAGTTTTTAGGGAAATTGGTTTGTTCACTTCAATTGATGAAATTGAACATCAATTCATGTAATTAAACTATCCAATTGCACAATTACACAATCAATTTGAATTACCATTCATAAATTTGAAAGTTCATACATGGCATAAACACTTAAATTCGGGAAAACCTAATTTCATGCTTCTAATGTGAAATTAATGATTCCATTCATCAATTAACATCCAATTAATCATGAATCAAGAGCCAATTGAAACAAAACACATCATGAACATCAAATCCTAGATGGGCCGAACCATGCAATTTGGGAAAAACCAATATATGCTCATCAATTGCATAAATTGACACTAGAATCATTCAATTGACATGCTAACATACACTAATATGCATTTAAATAAAATTATAGACCATGGAAATGAAATTCCATGGTAGGTCGAACCACATTAGAGGCAAAGAAGGAAAATTTCATGAAATGGACTAGTTGGTTCAAGAATCAACCTTTGGATGGATGAAGGATGAGCTTTGGTGAAAGTTCTAGCTTTGAATCCCCTTCCTCTTCAAAGCCTAAGGAGGCTGAACCATATAAGAGCAAGAAAGAGAACAAAACTTCAATGTATGAAAGAAATGATTCAAGAAATACTTAAAGAATGAGAAATGGAGAAGGTTTGATGAAGGACTTACCTAAAAACACCTTCTCCCTCACTTAGAACAATGGTGGCCGACCCCTAGCTCTAATGGAGGTTGGGTGTTTTCGTGTTGGGAGAAAAATGAAGAAGAAGATGAAGAGAAAATGATGTTTAAGTATGGTGAGTGGTAGGTTTAGGGTTTGTGTGTGAAAAGACTCAATTACCTTTAATGAGGAAGGGTAGGAAGATTCTAGAGTATGGTTTGATGGTCTTTTCACCACTACTTACCAAGGGTAAGTAGCTTTGAAAAATTAAGAAGACTAAGCCTATTGCCAAATTGGGTAGTTGATGGTGACTTTTTTCCAAATTGGTTAGGCAATATTAAACAAATAAAACACTCCACCATTTGCCTTAATTGTCAATAGTCACATGTTATCCTAAAAGATGATCATTTAATCTCTAATTAACTCTACTAATCATCATTAATCACATAGTCACATATTATTAATCATAGAAATAATTATTATGCACAGTGCAAAAATAATACAGCACAATTATAATACAGTGTAATTAAATTGCAGACAGTGCAGAAAATAATACTGTCTAATTAAATGTCAAACAATGTAGGGATAACACTGTATAATTAAATAACAGATAGTGTATGAATAACACTGTATAATTAAATAACAGACAATGTAGAATTAACACTATGTAATTAAATAACAGACAGTTGTGAGGCCTCGCCTGAACACCCCTCCCCTCACTCGGGAAAAAATTAGTTTTTTGCCTTAAAGAAAGGTAAGCGATTTTTAAGAGAGGTTTAGGTACGAGTTTCAGTGCTCACGATTGGAAGCGGTTATCGCCTTAGAAAATTGATTTGATTTTTGAAAGAGATTCGGGAGTCGCCACCCTAATTTATTTAAATGGAAAAATTAAGGAAAAACCTAATTTGACTCCAATTTATTAATCTTTGATTAATTTACCCAAGGATAAAGTCACTAGCCCTCGAACCAGGTTGAGCTCGGGGACTAGGTTTTTAGTTTTAAAATAATCTCAATTTGACTCTTAAGTTTGATTTGACTTGAAAATTGATTTCATGAATGGCAAGTATTAATGACTATTTAAAGTGCATGAGCATGGCATATTTATGAAATATATGGGAAAATAAAGAGCAAGTATTTAAACATCCATAAGCAAATGAGAGTATTTCCTCTAGTCCTTATGGGTACTAGGGAAATCACAAGATCGCTCCTTTACTCCAAAATAATTAATTTAACTAATACCATTAATTAAAATTTACAATATACAATGAAAAAAATAAGTGGGGGAGGGGATTGATTGAGATTTTGATTTAGAGCTTGGATTTAGATTCCAAGCATCCCTATGTACCCCACTGAATAGGGATCAAAACCCACGTAGTTCAATCCATGGTGAGGTGGAGGGGTTTAGGGATTGCTCATATTTGATTGGATTTGATTTGGGGTGATTTTGGGGTTGGTAAGAGAAGATGATGTACCTTCTCTTTAGGGGATTTTGAGTGGGCGAAGTTCTTTTTCGGATCAAAATTCTATTTTATCGATTTTGGATAATGAATTTAAATTAGTCTCGGAGGTAATTAATTTGATGATTTGGTTACTAAATTACCCAATTTTTAATTAATTAAGAAGATTAATAATTAAAGTGATTAATTAATCAAATTGAGATAAAGATTAATTAATTAAAATCAAAGAGAAATTAATTAATTAGAGTGATTACTCAAAATGAGTGTGAGAAAATAATTAGAGAGAGAGAGAGAGAAGAAGCAAATGGATAGCCAATCAACAATTGCTTAAGGTGTGTTTTGAAATGGTGAGGGATTGGGGTATTTATAGTAGATGGATGTGGGGTAAAAAGATCAAAAAGGGCTTAAAAATTGGGTTAAAGGAGGGGCAAAAATGAAATTTAGCGAACAAGGGAGTCAACCACAAGAAGCGCTTGTGGACGCACGCGAGAACCATGCGCGTCAGCCAGAACGTCTGGCGGCTATGCTAGGCCTTCAGGCAAACGTGTCAGTATAAAGCTGACACGTCAGCCTCTATACTAATAAGTAAGTACGGCGTGTGTCAGGCGGGTCAGTGCGAAAGCCCCAGATGACGCGTGGCGTCCGCGAGACTTCTGGCGTGTCTGTAGATGTGCCTCGCGGCATCCACAAGACTGCCTTGCGGACGTGCACAAGTAGCCCAAGGACACGCGAACGTCCGCGAGTTGTCTCACATTTTGGCCCTTTTCACTCTCCGGTTCGATTTTTAGGGTTTTCAGATCAGTTTTCGGGGGTTCCAGATTAGTTTTTAGGGTATTCTGAAGTCTAAAAAATTATCGGTCAGTGGCGATAGATTCAAAATTAATTATCGGATATTTTGACAATCAGTTTTAAGGAAAATTCGGTCAGTTTTGGGAAAATTTTATCTGGTACAAAAATTCCAATCAGGGTCAAAAAAGTGATATCAGTCTGTGTCGGAAGAAATAAATCGTTTACCTTTCGGGGACACTGCCCCCTTGACCGCTGCCCGCTAACCGGCTAGCGGGATCGTCGTACCGGCTCTACATAGCACACGAAATTTAGTAGTTGTCAAGTTGCAGTAGCATCTTAAAGGTGCAAAATTGAGGGTTCACAGTTTCCCCCTCATCAGAATTGTCTTGTCTATAAGGCAATTCTAATGATAGTGAATCCAAAAGAAGGGTTGGTACAAAGAATCAAAGTGATGTCTAGGTCAATGCTTGGACATGTTTTGGTGAGAGGGATGGTCTAAGGAACCAAAGTGATGTTTAAACAATTGTTCCTAAACATTTATGGGTGGAGAATGTGACTACATTTGATAAATAGACGGGAAAATGGACCACAAGGATGTTTAAGTAATCGTTCCTAAACATTTATGGGTGGAAACTTGACTTGATAAATGGAAGCGAAAAGAGGAAGCAATGGGATATCTAGGCTAGTGGCTAGATATTTTTGGGTGAAGGATGGAGCTGACTTGGATAAAAAGGCAGGAGAATGAACCAGAGGGATGTTTAGATGATCATTTCTAAACATTTCTGAGTGAAGGATTTGATCGATTCAAAATAAGGGGGAATGGGAAAGGAACCATAAAGATGCTTAGGTGATCGTTTCTAGACATTTATGGATTTGATGGATAAAGGAATATGCTCCCGGTATCTTGGGGAGAATTCAAATGATTTGTCACGACCCAACTCTCGAGCCGCGACTGTCCTAGGGTATAGGAAGATTTAAGGTCACCTAAACCCATAGAACACCATATTACCTTAATTAACTTCCATTAATTACCAGTTATCATTACCCCAGAATCGGAACCATAAATTTCCCTTATATAAAAATCCCATGCCTTATAAACATTTGTGATCAGTAATTGGTACTGAAAATATTTTT
>CATKHJ010139469.1:0-11462 GCA_949750685.1 Vernicia montana | reverse complement strand
CACGGAAACGTGCCCGAAACGTTTTTCAAATTACGGAAACGTGCCCGAAACGTTTCGGATAAGTTTCTGTGAGTTTCCAATCAGGAAACGTTTCTGAAACGCGGAAACGCAACCTCCTAAGAGTTTCCGTGCATCATAGGTCAAGAAGCAACTAGTCAGCAGAATGATGAGGAAATAAGGGAGACTATTAAAAAGTTGGTAGAAGAAATTACTGGGGACAAAAGTAAGAAGTCCGTTAATAAAAACCTCAAGTTGGCCCTAAAATCTCCTTTCATTAGGGTCATACAAAAGTATAGGATGCCCAGTAAATTTAAACCTCCAACCTTGAAAAAATATAGAGGTGAAACTGATCCCAAGGCCCATGTGATGGATTATAAACACATAATAGAGCTGCATACAAGAAGTGATGAGGTACTATGCAAGGCTTTTCGAGGGTCTTTAGAAGGATTTGCCATGAGGTGGTTTGATAATTTGGAGGAAAAAAGTATTAGCAATTTCGGACAGCTCGCTACATTGTTCATGCAAAGATTTACAGCAAGCATTCCGGTAAAAAAGCGAACACAATGTCTAGAAGCTGTAATATAGAAATAAGGAGAACCTTTGAGGGATTATGTGGCCTGTTTTAACATGAAAGCCTTGAAGGTTATGAAATTAGACCAGGCCAAAGCAGTGGAGGCCATGCAGAATGGCACTTTCCATACCGATTATTTCAAAGCATTGTGCAGACATACACCTTGCACCCTGGAGAAGGCTATGACCATCGCTCAAAAATACATTAGACAAGATGATGCTTATTCCTTTAATTAGTTCACGAAGAAAAGAAGATCGGGTGAAAACCCCATAGTAGAAAATAAAACTAAGAAGCAAGAAGAAGTGAATAAAGGAAATTATGGTAGAGGAAGGAATGATAGAAGCTGCCTATATCGTACCCTGGATATAACCAAGCTAACCCTGCTAAATGCAAGCCCCGTGGAGCTCTTTGCAACCTTCAAAAACCAAGATATCTAGGCTTGCCCTAAACCAATGCTTACCCCCATCGGATAAGCGAAGCAAAAATAAATTTTGTTTGTTCCATAATACACATGATCACAATACCAATGATTACAGACAATTACTAAAGGAAATATAGAGGCTGATTAACCAGGGGTATTTAAAAAATTTTATAAAAAACAAAAATACAAGTCATGATGGAACAAATGGAAATAAGGAGAAGCAAACGATGAATGATGGGTCGGCTGAAACTATTAACTGTTTGACTAGAAGACCAAATGACGGACCAATTAGCAAGAGTAAAATCAAAGCTTCTCAGAGAAAAAGGGAAGAACCTAAGTTCATTTTTTGTAATGGGTACACAGTGAGTACTAAAAGAGAAGATGGGAGCAGTTTGAAATACCCCCACTCAGATCCTTTAGTCATTCAAGCTGTAGTAGCCAACTTTCTTATAAAAAGAATATTGGTCGATGATGGTAGTTCGGTGAACTTGCTCATAGCCGACGCATATGCTAAGATAGGGCTAAAAAAAAGTGACTTATAAGACATTTGGAATCTAGTCTGCACGTTCGACGGCACAGAAGTACCATCAGTAGGGATAGCAAGGTTACCAATCACCATAGGCTCAATTCTGAAATGCATCACCATGATGGCAACCTTTGTAGTAGTAAGATTACTATTGAATTATAATATTTTGATTGGAAGACCCTTCCTCTATGATTTAGACACTTTGATCAATATTAGACACTTAAGGATGACTATCCCCAAACCTGAAGGAGGGGAAGTATGTGTATATGGTACACCGGATCAAAGTGAGCCGGAGAAGAAAAGACAAAAAAAGGTGTCCACCTCTCATCAACTAGAGCAGGTCGCTTTGATCGAAGTAATTCATAAAATTCCAGAACAGAGGACCGAGCCTGTAGAAAAATTGAAAAACTTACCAGTATGAGGGGAAGGATCGGGAAAGTGCTTGCTAATAAACTCCTCCCTAAAAAGTGAACAAAAGATCCAAGCTCGTCAATTCCTAATAGATCTTCTATCTAGCTTTGCATGGTCTTCAACTGAAATTAAAGGTGTGAGTCCAGACATAATTACTCATCATCTTAACGTCGACCCTACATACATACCAATTAAACAAAAGAAAAGATGTTTTGGTCCTGAGAGGCAAGCTGTGATAAATGAAGAAGTTGATAAGTTAATAAAAGCTGGATTTATTAGAGAAGTACAATACCCATATTGGCTCGCCAACGTGGTACTAGTAAAAAAGGCAAATAGGACCTATAGAATGTGCGTAGATTTCATCGATCTAAATAAAGCCTGCCCAAAGGATTCTTTCCCTTTGCCTATGATCGATAAATTGGTAAACTCAACAGTTGGATATAGATACTTGTCTTCATTAGATACAAAACAGGGATATCATCATATCAAAATGTACTCCGAAGATGAAAAGAAGACTTCATTCATAATTGAGAAAGGAACCCATTGTTATGTCTCTATGCCTTTCGGTTTAAAAAACGTAGGATCAATTTATCAAAGATTGGTAAACAAAATGTTCAAAAACCAATTAGGAAAAAACCTAGAGGCATATATAGATGATATGATATTGAAGAGCAGAAGCTTCGAAGAACACCTCAAGGATTTAGCCAAAGTAATTGGGGTTATAAATGAATATGGCATGAAGCTAAATCCAGAGAAACGTGCTTTCTTCATTTAAGGAGGCAAATTTCTAGGGTATATGGTGAGTGAGAAGAGGATCGAATCGAACTCAGAAAAAGTAAAAGTAATCTTAGACATGATAGCACCTCGCAATGTAAAGGAGGTTTAAAAACTATCAGGGAGGATGTCGCTTTAAGCAGATTTATGTCAAAGTCAGATGAAAAATATCTTCCCTTCTTCAAGAAGTTAAGGAAAGCAACCACCTTTTAATGGACCGAGGATTGCTAGCATGCCTTTAACGAACTAAAAACATTCATCAGTTTTGAACAAATACTAAGTCAGCCCTTACCTAGAGAAGAAGTGCTGATTTATCTATCCGCTTTAGAGCAAATGGTGAGTTCAGTTCTGATCAGAGAAGAAGGAACAGTGCAAAAATCAATATACTACTTCAGCCAAGTCTTACATAAGGCAGAATTGAACTACTTGCCCATTGAGAAAATAGCTTATGCCTTGATTTTGTCAGCCATAAAATTCAAAGTTTACTTACAAGCACACCAAGGCATAATGGTGATTGACCAACCTTTACAGAAAACATTGCACAAGCTAGAAAATTTAGGGTGAATGTTGTATTGGTCAGTTGAGTTAGACCAATATGGGTTACAATACTAGACAAGATCAGCCATTAAAGCATAAGCACTCACAGATTTCATATCCGAATGTTCCTTCAATACCGAAGTCCAAGCAACCGAAGCAGATGGAAACACAAGAAGAACAAAGGTGAAGGAACAGAACGAAGGTCAAAGTATACAAGATGGTGACAAAGTAATGGAAATAGACGAAGAACCAACATGGTTGTGAACCCTTAAAATTTCACCCCTAAACAATCGATTTTCAAATACAAACCTATAAAATCAAACGAGGCCCAAATTGGATCAAAAACAGGTTAAAGCAGACCAAAAGCAGTACCAAAATTGGGTCAAACCTAAACCAAAACCAACCAAAATCAGCCCAGGCCGAGCCTCAGGTGGGCGGGTGTGAGGCCTCACCCGAATGCCCATCCCCTTGCTCGAAAAAATAAAATACCTTAAAGAAAGGCTAAGCGATATTTAAGAGAGGTTAAGGTGCGGGTTTCGGTGCTCACGATTGGAAGCGGCTATCGCCTCGAAAAATTGATTTGATTTTTGTAAATGTTCGGGAGTCGCCACCCTAATTTATTTAAATGAAAAAATTAAGGAAAAATGCAATTTGACTCCAATTTATTAATCTTTGATTAATTTACCCAATGATAAAGTCACTAGTTCTCGAATCAGGTTGAGCTCGGGGGCTAGATATTTGGTTAAAATAATCTCAATTTGACTCTTTAGTTTAATTTGACTTGAAAAATGATTTCATGGATGACAACTATTAATAATGATTTATAATGCATGAGCATGACGTAATTATGAAATACATGAAAGAATAAAGAGCAAGTATTTAAACATCCACAAGTAAAAAAGAGTATTTTCTCTAGCTCTTATGGGTACTAGGGAAATCACAAAATTGCTCATTTACTCCAAAATAATAACTAATAATATTAATTAAAATTTACATTTACAATGGATTGACATTTAAAAATAAAAGGGGAAGGGGATTGATTGAGATTTGGATTTAGATTTCAAGCTTGCCTACGTACTCCACTAAATGGGGATTAAAACCCACGTAGTTCATTCAACTGTGAGGTGGAAGGGTTTAGGGATTGGTCAGATTGATTTGATTTAATTTAGGGTGATTTTGGGGTTGGTTAGAGAATATGATGTACCTTTTCTTTAGGGGGAATTTTAAGTGGGCAGAGTGATTTTCCGGACCGAAATACTGTTTTATCGGTTTTGGATGATGAATTTAAATTAATCTCAGAGGAAATTAATTTGATGATTTGATTGCTTAATTACCCAATTTTAATTAATTAAAAGGATTAATTAATTAAAAGGATTAACTAAAAGGATTAATTAATAAAATTGGGTGAATACTAATTGAAAAATTAATTAATTAGTTAAAATTAATTTTTAATTAATTAACTAATTGAGAGTGGATGAAAACTAATTGAAAAATTAATTAATTAATTAAAATTAATTTTTAATTAATTAACTAATTGGGAGTGGGTGGAAACTAATTGAAAAATTAATTAATTAATTAACTAATTAAGATTACTCAAAATGAGTAAGAAGACTAATTAGAGAGAGAGAGAGAGAGAGTAGTAGATATCCATCAATACTAGCTCTAGGTTTGTGTTTTGAAAGGGAATGAAGGGGGGTATTTATAGGAGCAGATGGAGGGTGAAAAAGACTAAAAATAGCCTAAAAGGAGGGGTAAAAAGGGTATTTTTGGGCAAAGGAGTACAGCCGCGAGACGCTTTCGAGGACGCGTGTCAGAACCACACGCGTTCGCGAGGTGTACTCGTGGCGTCCACCAGGACCTCTGACTAATCCACCAAGCCTTCTGGCAGCTGTTGATGTGGCGGGCTGATGTCAGTACGGCACAAAAAATGATGTGAGTCGGCGAATTCGCCGGCCATTCTTTGGAATTCACCAGAGCTTCTGGCAGCTGCTGCCAAGTAGTCCGGTGGATCTCCAGGAGCTCCGGCGGATCGCTCTGGCAGCCACCAGTTAGTATATGATTTGCAGGCTTTTTTTTCAGTTTTTGGGGCTTCCGGGTCAGTTTTTAAGGTATTCTGAGGTCTGAAAAATTACCGGTCAGTGACGATGGATCCGAAATTAATTATCAGATATTTTGGCAGTTGGGGGGGAAAAATCTAGTCAGTTTTGAAAAAATACTGTCTGGTACAGAAAGTCCAATCAGGGTCGAAAAAGCGTTGGTTTGGATAGAAAAATATTCTTGTCAACTTTGGTGAGTTCATAAATAATTTTGGAGGTGCTAAAATGAGGGTTCACAACTGTCCCCTCATCAGAATTGTCTTGTCTGTAAGGCAATTCTGATGATGGTGAACCCGGGAGAAGGGGTGGTACAAGGAAACAAAGTGATGTCTAGGTCAGTACTTGGACATGTTTGGGTGAGAGGGATGGTTGAAAAAGAATGGTCTAAGGAACCAAAGTGATGTCTAGGTCAGTGCTTGGACATGTTTGTGTGAGAGGGATGGTTAAAAAGGAAAATGGCAAAAGGAACCAAAGTGATGTCTAGGTCAGTGCTTGGACATATTTGGGTGAGAGACATGGTCGAAGAGGGATGGTATAAGGAACCAAAGTGATGTCTATGTCAGTGCTTGGACATGTTCGGGTGAGAGGGATGGTATAAGAAACCAAAGTGATGTCTATGTCAGTACTTGGACATATTTGAGTGAGAGCTATGGTCGAAAAGGAAGATGGCAAAAGGAACCACATGGATATTTAAGCAATTGTTCCTAAACATTTATGGGTGGAGAATGTGACTGAATTTGATAAATAGACGGGAGAATGAACCACATGGATGTTTAAGTAATCGTTCTTAAACATTTATGGGTGGAAACTTGACTTGATAAATGGAAGCGAAATAGAGGAACCAAAGGGATATCTAGGCTAGGGGCTAGATATTTTTGAGTGAAAGATGGGGTTGATTTGGTTAAAAAGTGGGGAAAGGAACCAAAGTGATGTCTAGATGATTGATTCTAGACATTTTTGGGTGAAGGTTCAACTGGATTGATTGATAAAGGAAGATGCTCTCGGTATCTTTGGGAGATTTTGTATCATTGGTATCATAACTGCTTGTCTCTTGGGTGAAAGATGGTTACCACGGTCAGAATCGGGTGAAAGATTATTACCATGGTCAAGGTCGGGTGAAGGAAGGCTGCTTTTCTTAGAAGTATAGTTGTGAAATGGCGTCGTGGTCAACTTTGAGAAGGTACAAGTCAATTCTGAAAAGATGTCGGTCAACTTTGAGGAGGTACTGGTCAATTCTGAAAAGATGTCAGTCAGCTTCGAGGAGGTACTGGTCAATTCTGAAAGATGTCGGTCAGCTTCGAGGAGTTACTGGTCAATTATGGAAAGATGGCGGTCAGCTTCGATGAGGTACTGGTCAATTATGGAAAGATATCAGTCAGCTTCGAGGAGGTACTGATCAATTCTGGAAAGATGACGGTCAGCTTTGAGGAGGTACTGGTCAATTCTGAAAGATGTCAGTCAACTTCGAGGAGGTACTGGTCAATTCTGAAAGATGTCGATCAGCTTCGAGGAGATATTGGTCAATTCTGGAAAGATGTTGATCAGCTTCGAGGAGGTACTAGTCAATTCTGAAAAGATATCAGTCAGCTTCGAGGAGGTACTGGTCAATTCTGAAAAGATGTCGGTCAGTTTCGAATAGGTATTAGTCAATTCTGGAAAGATGGCGGTCAGTTTCGAGGAGGTACTGGTCAATTCTGAAAGATGGCGGTCAGCTTTGAGGAAGTACTGGTCAATTATGAAAGATGGCGGTCAGCTTCGAGGAGGTACTGGTCAATTTTGAAAAATGTCTGTCGGTCGGCTTTGAGGAGGTACTGGTCAATTTTGGAAAGATGCATGATGGTGTATGACTGTAAATGATTGTATATGCATAGATGTTTGTGCATAGATGATGCATGTTTATGTATGTATGTTTTGGGATTCATAGACCTTTTGCTTTACTTGATGATCTATGATGATGCATCTAACAAATGAATGCATGGATGCAAGAGGGTAGATTCACGAGTTGGCTCTATGTATGATATGAATGCAGTTTGCATGCAATGTCAACTCCTAAATATGAGTGCAATTTTTATATGATGATTGATTTTTTTTTTCGCGTCCATTGAACTGTATTTCAACTATTACATGCATTTATGGACTAAGAAACTCGAGAAGGTGGAGAGAATTAATTTGGATAGATACGGTATTGTATCGATGATGACTCTGCGGGGAGTTCGGGTGGATTGAGATTTTTTGAGGGCCTGTTTCAGGTTTTGGGATCCGGTGGCCCGTGTTTTTCGCTTTGGCGCTACCATGGAGGAGCTTTGTCCTACATTTGAGGAGTTCAGAGCCATACTCGGCTGCGATTTTGAGGTAGTCCTGGTAGTGCCAGAGTTCAGAGTGAGACATTTTTGAATTTTTTAAGAGTTTTTGGACCTGCCTGAGGATGCTGCGAGCCAAATGGTTATTGATGGCCAGGTGGACCTGACTGCAGTGATTGTAGAGTTTCAGGATATTAGTGACTCTGGAGACATGAGGAGACAGAGACTCAGGATGAGAGCTCTGGTTTTTTGTTTGACAGCGGGGTACCTGTTCCCTAGTTCTGTCGAATGGGGTGATGCTAGGGTGACTGGTTTGGTACTCCAGATGGAGTAGAGCCGTTCTGTGGCTGGGGCAGTGTTGGCTGAGACACTGTTGAGCTTGGACTGCTGTGTACGAGGCCTGGAGAGATGGACTGTCTCCCTTGTTATCCTTCAGGTGAGGAAATAGTATGTCTGTTTTACCCTTCATTTTATTGATGCTTTATGGGTGTCTGATTTTGGATTTCTTGGGTTATCTTACAGGTCTGGCTCATGGATCATCTTAGAGTGGTGGTTTCCCCGACGAGGAGTCCTTACACAGCTTCTCAGTATTGCATGAGGCCGATCCAGGTTCGCCGAGGCTCAGTTAGGGAGTGGATGGGGTGGTTGCTGGAGGTTGCCCCAGAGGACGTACTTTGACATTGTCAGTGGTATGGCATCAGGTCCATCATGACCATGAGTCACAGGTATCGGGTGGTCTGTTTGCTTAGTCTGAGTTGGACGATCTTTTATCAGGGGACTAGAGTTATGAGGCAGATGGGCCAGACTCAGGATGTGCCCCCAGTCGTACCCTTTCTAGAGTCTACACAAATTACAGCTCCGATTACCAAGGCTATCAGGGGTGATTGGATGAGGAGTTATCATGCGGTACGTCTAGGGATTGGCTATAGGACTACCGAGGGGTATACCAGTTGGCTGGTTGAGGTGGTTTGGCCTGCTGAGAAAGAGCACCGAGTTGCCTTGCTTAGAGAGATAGAGGGTGACACTACAAAGGAGGGAGAGGCTACTATGGGTGCAGCTGGTGATGAGACAGTAGGACAAACAGGGGGAGAGACACAACCTTCAGAGGAGATTAGAGGAGCTACAGAGATTCCGACACTACAGGCCGTATCGGTGACTTAGACTGCAGTGGCGGTGATAGATGAGACAGTGACTGCAGTGAAGAGGCAGGGGGACACTACAGTCATGGTGCAGAGGAGGGTTACTGCTGCTAGAGCTTAGAGGAGGACTGTTGTTTCTTGTGTTTTGAGGAGGATTCCTGTTGTAGCAGTGAGGACTGGTTCCTGGGCTGCTACTGCACAGAGGGGGATTTATGGGAGCAGTTCTGGAGCTGCAGGGACTCTGATAAGGCTTTTTGGGATGACTGTGTGGGTCAGCTCAAGTTCTACCAGTGCTCCGCCTACTACAACTGAGGGGGATATTGAGATTTTGAGGATGGACGTGACCTTGGAGGAGATTCACGAGATTGTGAAGGGATCAAACTCTGATGATAGCACACGGGATGTGCATCCTAGGAGGAGGAGGAGGATAGTTTAGATCTGGACATGACATATTTTCTTTTATTTTTCTTTGTAGCTGTTTAGGACCTTTGCTGCAGGTCTTCTTTTTGTTCACGCCTGCAAGCTGATATGACTACACGATACAAGATAAACTATAGATGACATATGAATGGCTATCCCTTTTTTATAATGATGGACTATATCTTGTAAAATCTAATCATCAATATATGATACATCTTTTATTTTGCTCTAATTTTTGCCCAAGCCGCCCTTGCGGGTTTTCAACTTAGTGAGCACTTTTTAACAATTTTTTTATTAGCTCTAATTTTTTCCTGAGCTGCCTTTTCAGGTTTTCAGCTCGCTGCTGCCTTTTTAGGTTTTTGGCTTACCGAGCATTTTCTTTTTGTTTATTTATTATTATTATTAGCAAAAGAACCAAATAAATGATGCATTTAGACACAGAGGAAATGAGAATGAGATGCTTTGCCATGTAAAACAAAAATGCATTGTACTATGATTTGGACCACACCCGAGACGGGCTGCCTACGTATCCCTTACATCATTTTTTTGTCATTCATTTTTTTTAGGGAGAGTCAGGTCCACGTAGTTCTGATTACAAATGCGACAAAACTAAATACAAAAATTAATTTCAGACAAAGTATCTCTTCAGCTGGTCCAGGTTGCAAGGGTTGGAGAACTCATTTCCATCCACGTCTATAAGGATAGTGCCTTCGCCGGATAGGATCTTTTTGAGTATGTATGGCCCAGCCCAATTTGGTCTGAACTTTCCTCTTGGGTCGTGCACGGAAGCTCGGATCTCTTTCAGAACCAGGTTTCCTTCTTGCAAACCACTGTCTTTCACTTTCGTGTTGAAATGCCTGGAAAGTTTCTGTTGATAACCCTGGATTCTGTACATTGCATCCATTCTCTTTTCATTGATGGCATTCAACTAGTCATGATAGCCTCTAATCCATTCTGCTTCGCTTAGCTGGCTTTCTCTCATTACCCTAGCAGAGCGGATTTGCATTTGAATGGGGAGGACAGCCTCCATTCCGTAAACCAAGGCATATGGGGTTGCCCCTATGGGAGTGCGGACTGTGGTTCTGTACCCCCATAATGCGGCAGGTAGATGCTCATGCCAGTCTCTATGCTTCACAATGGTTTTTTGCATAATGGTCTTAATGGTCTTGTTGGCAGCCTCAACTGCCCCATTGGTCTGTGGCTGGTAGGGAGAGGAGCGGTGATGCTAGATTCCTTCTTTTTGGAGCAGTCTAACTACTTCTTTCTGAAAGTGAGAGCCATTATCAGTGATTATCTCAAAGGAGGTTCCGAACCGATAAAGGATATTGGTTAGGATGAAATGTGCCACCTTTTTAAAGTTCAAGACCTGATATGGCGCCGCTTCAATCCATTTTGAGAAGTAGTCCATAGCCACCAGAATGTATTCATGACCACTGGAGGACTTCGGGGAGATTCTTCCGATGACATCTATGCCCCAGGTGGCGAAAGGCCATGGTATTGTTATGGGATTCAGTGGCACAGGTGGCCGATGCTGTAGCTTGGTGAAGATTTGACACTTATGACATTTCTGCACATACTTCGCACAGTCTTGATTCATGATCAACCAGAAGTAACCCAGATTCATGATTTTCTGAGCCAAAGTAATGCCGTTCATGTGCAGGCCTCCTTCCCTGCCATGAACCCATTCCATGATATGTTGAGCTTCTTCTTCAGTCACACACCTCAAGTGGATGTTGTCCCAAGCTCTCTTGTATAGAACGTCCCCATTGGGTATAAAGTTAACAGCTAACTTCCTCAGGGTCCTCCGATCTGTTTTGGAGGCCCCTTCTGGATATTTGCCATTCTGAATATAATTGAGGATATCGCAAAACCAAGGTTTGACATTGGCTAGTTAAAGATTCATACAGATGGCGTAATACCCAGGTTGCCTCTTCAGTTCAATGACAATAGGTCTGTGTATTTCGTTGTCACTCACATCTATCATTGAGGCTAAAGTGGCTAGGGCATTGGCGAACTGGTTCTTAGCCCTTGGCAGGTAGTGAAAGGAAAGTTCCTAAAAAATTTTTGCTAAATCATTCAGGCGTTGATGGTAAGGAACCAAACGCTCTTCTCTTATCTTCCACTTGCCAAGGGCTTGGGAAACAATCAGGTTTGAGTTGCCGTAGACTTTGAGGTGATCTATTCTCATGTTGATAGCCGCCTCTAAGCCAGTTATGCAGGCTTCATATTCAGCCTCATTATTGGTCACTTCGAAGACTAACTTGATT
>CATKHJ010139355.1:0-13489 GCA_949750685.1 Vernicia montana | reverse complement strand
TATATAAATACACACATTGAATTTTCTTAAATGTGTTTTTAATTCAATATCAAAATGTGTGTTTATATATATATATACACATACACATTGATATTGAATTAGTAACACATTTAAAGAAATTCAATAATGTATAAGTAAAATTTAATTTTTATTAATTATAAAATTTTATTTTCAAATTAGTAGTTGCAATATATATATATATATACACACACACACTTTGATATTGAATTAATAACAGATTTAATGAAATTGAATAATGTATAAGTAAAATTTAATTTTTAATTATTTAAAAATAAAAAATCTTCGAATCTTCGTTTTGTCCCGTTCCATACCGAACCGTCCCATTAGACCCGAATCTCCGTCCCGAACCGTTCCGAAAAATCGGGACGGTTTGGTACGGAGATTTTTCCTTACGGTTCGGTTTCGGAGATTTCATTTTAAAAATTTTCGAAGTTCGGTTCAGTTATGGAGATTTTCAAATTTCCGAATTCCCCCGAACCGTGCTCAGCCCTAGTCTATGTTCCCTATCAAGCTACCACTGCTTCCAGATTTTTTTTGGTAGTGGAGGGCTAGAATGAAAACTCAATGGTGCAAGGACTTTGGGGCTAGTCCAGATATGTGTAGCCTACTTATTCCGGTGATCTCTTCCTTGTCTCTGCCTTTAAAGGCGGCGTCGATGAAGGAGATGGTGAAGGTTTCTAGAAGGGATAAGAGTCAGGGACATAAATGGAATTCAACATTATTGGTAGGCCTTCGAGTCGAGTATTTCACAGACTCTATGTTTGTGGTTGTGTTGGGCTTGAAGCCCGATTTTTAAAAACTCTTTGATATGTATATTGTATTTGGACCATGAGTCTTTTATATTGTATTCTGCCGAACTTCCTTTGTATTTGTACTATTTTTTAAACTTAATGCCCTTTTTATTGCTAGCATAATATATCTTATTTGGGCAAAAAAAAAATTCAATTAAACTGGATAAATTGGCCAAATATATATATATATTTTTTGTTTTCTCCTATATTATGAGTATAAAGGTGCATTTGGAATTACTGTTACGTTAAAAAAAACGTTTTTAGAATTTTTTTTTATTTAATTGATTAATTTTTATTATTTTTTATAAACTGTTTTTTCAAACATACTTCTGGAAAAAATATCAATTTACTTCTTTCTGAGTAAAAGTACTTTTAAAAATAATATAAAAATTTTGTTGGAAAATATTTTTGTGAAACTCAACCCTAAATAGAGCCTAAATAAATATCAAATGTTATGAAGGGGCCAAATTTAAACAGATCGATGTGGTCCTGTTAAGTGGCCCAAAGCCCACAAAATGTTGGTATCGTAAATACACGCGCCACTGAATCGCGTAAGACAAGACGTATGATTCAAAGTTTCAAATAATCCGATAACTTAAAAAAACACTGGTACTCCATTGGCAGAGGCCAAGCGGCTTACTGGTCACTACACAATTCACAATTCACAATTCACGGTTCCACTTCTCAGTTTTCAGTTTTCACAGAACCAGCACCGTCTGCGGCGGGTGATCGAAGATGTTCACCCTCACAGCCAGCCCTTCGTTGTTGTTAATGCCTAGAAAATGCAGAACCCGAAAGCATTTCACTTTCACAATTTTCGCAAACAATTTCCCTTCATTTCTGCCCAAAGAAATTGAGAATATCAAAGACCCATTTGCTCGAAAGCTCGCTGCAAGAATCGAAAGACTGCCTGTAAATTCATTTCTCTTTGCGTCTTTTTATTTAGTAATTTATATATTTCTTGAACAATTGTATGCTTTTTGTAAATGCAGGTCAGGTTCTCAGAGAGTTGTATCATGAGTAGTTGTGTGAAGCCATTGATGCAGAGCAAAACAAGTCCAGTTGTTCTCCTTCATGGTTTTGACAGGTGGTCCTTAATAATGTTGTATTCAATAGCACAGTTGATTGATTTCACATACAAAAATGATGATTAATGTGCCTCTAGAGTTCACTACATGTTACAAATTCAGTTCTTGCTTAGAATGGAGATACACACTTCCACTGCTTGAGGAGGCTGGTTTGGAGACTTGGGCTATTGACATTCTTGGTTGGGGTTTCTCTGATTTAGGTTTGTTCTTGTGCAAGCTTCCACATGTTTTTTGTGTGCTTGAAATGCTAACCATCTTTTTCTTTCTCACACCTCAAGCTATAACATTTTTTCCCTTGCTAGAAAGACTTCCATCATGTGATGTTGCATCTAAGCGGAATCACTTGTATCAGGTACTTCCTATGGCTTTTCACATGTTCTCTAATTTTGATTCTTGACTAGGGTATATGAAGAAAACTTTCTTCTATCTTTGCCTACTGTATCCAAAGGAAACTTTCCAACTTCAATTTTGTGCCTAGGACTTAGGAATATAATTGTACATAAATGAAGCTACAATGTAACAGCTTTTATGCTGTCAGATTTACTTCACCATCTTGCTGCTCTGTTATGGAGCTTTCAATTTATGACCTCCATTATTCAGATATAAAAGGACTTTTTTTTGAAGTGTGTTGAGAATGGTTATTCAAAGCAACCAATATTTGAACAATTTAGTTATATTCAGGCTCCGTTTATTATTGTGGAAAATAATTTTCTTTGTAAAATATTTCTTGAAAAAAACTTACTCCGGGAAAATATTTTCCAAAAGAACTCATTTTCTATTGTTTGGTTGCAATATTGAGAATTAGTTAGAAAATATTATAATTTTCAATTTATAAGACTATAAAAATATTTAAACTTATAAGAATGTCATATATATTTTTTAATTTATTATTAGATATGAGAAAAAAATTACATAAAAAATGGTAAATTTTGATGGTCACTTGCCACCAGTAATGGCAATAGTGACCAATGGTGATTGATTGATTTATAAGCATGTGTTTATGTTTTTTCCTTTCATTATAATGAGTAAGACAAAGTTCAGAAAATGATTTCATCTTTTATAAATGACTTAGTTTTATTTGAAAATTGCTTAGTTTTACCTTTGACGAAGAAAATATTTTTTACTGACTAATTTTCTTGAGCTTTGCAAATGCCAGAATATGTGGAAAATATTTTTCACAAAACAAAAAATGCCTCAGTTCTTCTACAGTATGTCAATATTGATTTCGGTTCATCTCATACCAACTGCAGTTTTGGAGGTCGCACATAAGAAGTCCTATCATCTTGGTTGGGCCAAGTCTTGGTGCTGCTGTTGCAATTGACTTTGCTCTCAACCATCCAGAAGCTGTAAGTATTTATCAGTAATAGAACATTTGTGAATGTACCTTGAATCCATTTGGAAGAAGGAAAATATTGTAAGGAGATAAAAGTGTTGCATCTGACAGCATGAAACTGATAATTTTTAGCTATATTTGCAGGTGGAGAGACTGGTTTTGATTGATGCAAGCGTGTATGCTGAAGGCACAGGAGACCTAGCAAAGTTACCTAGAACATTAGCATATGCTGGGGTACATAATATGTTCACTCAACATGTCTTGAATCTCCAATACCTCTTTTTCTATATGAAATTCCTGTCCATTCAATTCTATCTAGGTCCATCTCCTCCACTTAGTAAATTTAGTATTCTATTAAACTGCCTCAAACTAAGTCAGTTAGGGTTTGTTCTTGGTCTAAGCATTCTTCAAATTGAAACTAGAGGCGGCAGTGGTGGTTGTAATAGCTTTTGGTCTTTGTTGGACTATATCTTCAGAAAGATATAGGGTTGCCAAATACTTGTTCACTGCATCACACCATGTTATCTCAAGTCTATCTCTTGCTTTCCTTTCTCTTGATGGTCTATAATGCAGATATTCTAAACAACTCAATCTCTTAGTTTTCCTCAATTTACTTTCTTATAAATGCATTTATTTCTGATCTGGCCCATCCTTGTATTTTCATACATCCATCTTATATTCCCTTTTTTACTACTCTAATATTGTGTCTGTGTTTGGGGTTTTCTACCATAGTACTTAGTTAATGTTAAAATTCTCAAAATAAATGAGAAATTATTCTGACCTCTGTTTTCATATTCTGACCTTAGGAAAACTTACTAAAGCCCAAATGTATGGATCTCATAACTAAATTTAGACACTTTTGGCTGTACAAGAATTATTAGTTGTGAAATTTAACCCTCAATTATGATCATATATAAATCACACTGCATATATATTTATTATGCATAGGTGCATGTGTGCGCGCGTGTGAATTTTTTAAAACAAGAATGAGCGACAATGTTTACCTTTTTCTTTCAGGTCCTACCTCCAAAATGTGTTGACTTCCCCATCCCTCACCCAAAACCTAACAAACCTGCCTCTTTTCCTCCTTGTCTCCACCTCCTTTTTTTCATGATTTTATATTATAGATCATTATGATAACCGTAAGCACTTTTTTAATCAGGTGTCTTTATTGAAGAGCATCCCCCTCCGCTTATATGTTAATTTCCTGGCTTTCAATGGTATATCATTGAGTACTGCCATTGAGTGGATGAATGTAAGTGTTTCTTCTCATATTGGATGAACGTGAATGTTTCTTCTCATGAATAGGACTGCTATAAAATCTAGCCATGTCAGTTGTTCTTGTATGCTATTTTTCAGGCAAGTTTTGCAAGACTGAAGTTGGACCTGATTTTGCATTTATCTCTGATTGTTTCTAGGTGGGCCGTGTACATTGTCTATATCCTTGGTGGGAAGATGCCACTGTGAATTTTATGCTTGGTGGTGGTTATAATGTCAGTGCTCAGATACAGAAGGTACCTGCAAAATTTTAGTTTGACATGAAGGTAGTAAATTATTTGATGTCCTACAAACTGCATGAAAGGTTAATTCTTGAACCATATGGAGTTCATATTGTTTATCTGCATATAAGCAAGGTCCAGGTAGTGCTGAATTTTGATGGATATCTGGAAGAGATTTCATGCCAAGGGCTGTCTGTTACTCTTCATTTGGAAAAAAAATCTTATTTTTCTCAATTCCAATGTGCTAGGATGTTGTGCCTGAGAACAGCTAATTGAATGGCTAACAGATCAGGTTTCAGATCATATGGTGGCCACCTATTCCTAGATACCGACTACAAATCAGAACTGTTGAGGAAGGAAAAAAAATGGTTCTTGTCAAGTTTGTCATATTCAATGTTCTTTGTTTCATTTATAGTTAATCATCAACTGGATGTACATATATTGAACCAAACTGCTCACCATTTGGGCTAGTATCCTAGTGTTTGAATGCCTGCCTCATAGTGCATGAGGTTAGGGATCAAACCTCTCCTTTATGACCTCCAAATGCACCGAAAAAAAACATTAGAATGCTTAACTGAGAATAAAATTTCAAGTGATTGTGCAACGAGTGGCGTTGAAATTGACACTAGGGGATTGGGTGTTTGATGTTGAGATCATTCCAGATATTTTCTGCCTATTCTATTAGCATGGCATACTATTGGGGGGTAGTCTGTAGAGTTTGTTGTCCAAGTGAAATTTAATGTTTACAAATATCTAAGAGTTTTTGCCAGTGAAATTCAGAGAAAGTGGGTTGAAAGTCATGTAAACTTCTAAGACTAGAATTTTCCTTTAGTGTAATGATGAAAACACTACAAAATTTCTACTAGTTTTTTTTATCTCTATATTTTGTTCTTAGCTTCTTGCATGGAAATGTGCCAATTCCCCTTGTTTCTCTGAATACTGCTTACTGATTAGTTCTACAGGTCAAGAAGAAGACACTTATAATTTGGGGTGAGGATGACCAAATTATCAGCAACAAATTAGCAGTGGTTAGTACTCACAGAATTTCTTCTTATATATGTGTGTAAGTTCTAAAACAATTTTCCTCATTGACAGAATGGACTAGCTGGAATGACATTTATCTATTCAATAAACTTGTTTGACTTTTGGCTAGCTCAATATTTTAATCATATGCACATTTGGAAACTTGACGTGTGCTTATGGCTCTTTAAATCATATCATGCAGAGATTACATTGTGAGCTTCCAAATGCAATCCTACGTCAAATACCAGAGTGCGGTCATATTCCTCATGTGGAAAAGCCCAATTCTGTAGCAAAATTGATCATGGAATTTGTCAAAGAAGATTGCTACAAAGAGTCTCAAAGTATTCCTCAGTAGTGAAGGTCTGTACTTTGCTTTGCTTAATTTTATTCTCATCTTATTTCTATATTGCACTCATGAATGCTGAGTTTTGAATCCAGCCATAGGCTTGATGAAATTGGTGGGACTTGGTATACTATAGGATTGAAATTATCCATTTGTTTTTACTCTGTTGCACTTCAAGACCTTTCAAGACCTTGCCTTTATAATGTTAGCCAAGATGAGAAATTCAAATCTGATAAGGTATTTCAATAGAATGTATGGAATATTGGTTATTTAAATTGATGAAATTCAAGGTGGTATGAATATGATGCTTGGTTATTCCCTTGGATATGGAAATGAGAACGAGATTAAGGTGGGTATTGGAGATGAATCTTCTTTACTTTTCTTTCCAACTGCTAATTGTTGTCATGTTTCACTCTCTACAATCTTGTTTCATTTTATTAAACAAGGAATTTTTTGACGCTAGTGCCTAATTTTGCTATAAAATAGTCTCAATCTTGACTACATTATCAGTAGGGCTTTGCTTAATTTTGACAATTCATTTCGAGTTACTATTTCTTGCTTCCCCCTATGTTAGATATTTAGATTTTATATCTCAAATTATAGTGGTTATTGTCATGAAATTTATCCATAATGCATTATCAAGAGATATATGAGATATATCACCGTCAATTTGGTTTCTTAGTTGGTAAGTCGTTCAGCAGTCGCCATCTCCAGAGCTGAATGTGCAGCCAAAATTTTAACCGCAAATGATAATGAAATTGTTGGTTTCAGTTTTATGATCCATGCATTTCAATATGATCATCCATGGAACTGTCAAAAATGCTGACATTATATAAAAATTTAATATTTCTATTAAGAAAAAGTGAAATTTCCTTTTAATAAACTAGTTTAGAACACTTTCATTAATTAAATTAGATTCACTCAGATGAAATTATTGTGGATTTGGATTTTAGTTTAAAGTGTAAAATTATAAAAAAATAAATATGATGACAAATTTTAAATGTTCAATCATTTTAAATTACTAATTATTCAAATGGACTCAGGGTCATTTGGATATGTGAACATTTGAAATTATTGTGGATTTGAATTTGAGTTTAAAGTGTAAAATCAAGAAAAATAAGCATAATAATAAATTTCAATCATTTCAAATGATTAAATATTTAAATGTACTCAGAATGCGTTTTTGGATATATGAATTTGAATTTGAAATTATTGTGGATTTGAATTTGAGTTTGAAGTGTAAAATCATGAAAAATAAGCATAATAATAAATTTCAATCATTTCAAATGGTTAAATATTCAAATGTACTCAGAATGCGTCTGGATATATGAATTTGGATTTGAAATTTAAATTGCGTAAGGAATTTGAAATTTTAAAAATTTTAAAATTGAAAAAAAAAATGAGATTTTAAGTTAAAGATGGAGAAAATATATTTGAAATAACTAAGTAAAAAAGAATATTATAAATATTAATGTATTGTTTGATATAACATGACTTACTTTCCGGAATTAGACTTCCTGGGAAGTTATTTCTCAAGAAGTACAAGTAATGTGTTTTGTTTGTAAATAATTTTCTAAGAAGTAATTTTTTTTTTGTTTGATTTTAATAATATAAAATACAATAATACATAACCTTCATTTACTTAGCCTCCTTTAATGGAGAGTAGATATGTCATTTGCATTGATCTCAATTAAAGAAGTTCAACTTTCTTAATCCTCCCTAAAAAATTGTAATTGAGTTTTTAAAGTTGAAGTGAGTTTCTTGATTTGACAACGCGAACCCAGACGTGCTTTTCGCTAGCGACCACCATAGACACAGTTGACACCACTAGATCCCGCCATCACACATGCTGCTTTGGTTTCCTTCATCAACCACGATGAGAAGCTCAACAAACTTGAAATTGCAGGAAGTAAACAGCGAAGAAGTAGTGTCTATGGGACTTGCTCCGATATAGGATTTGTCTATGAATCTTTTTGGGTGGATAATGAGGTCTAAAGTTTCTCAATTGCTAAGGTTTTGAGATTTATATAAGGAGAAAGGAAATTTCATTAATGATAGAGGAATATGAATTAAAATGAGAGAATTTTGTGAAATTAATTTAGTTTTTTATGAAACAATTTCAAAAAGCAGGAGACTTGAAAATTTGTGAAAAAAAGTGAAGATGAAATAAGAGTAATATAAAAATTAATAAAATATGTTTTTTTAATTTTTTAATAGAATTAAAAAAATAAAAAAAATAAAAATAAAATAAAAACCTCATTCTGAGGTGACACTAAATGACGTAACAACCCATGTTAGGCATGAATTCCTACTAAATGATCTCCATACGAACAAATTTTAAAATTTTAGATATTTTCCGACAATTTTTTTTTTTTTTATAACCACATTAAAAATATATATATATATTAAAATTTAATAATTTTCAGTCCCATTTACCTGGACATGTAAATTGATTTTGATCATGACACGACATTTCTCCTAGAAAATCCACACAACGATGGGTGAAATAAATCTAGGCTTCTACATAGATGAGTACCGATTCTCCATTAGATTAAAAAATTACTACTACCTCTCTCTAGATATACAAAGGGAAAAGAAAGAAAAAAAAAATCTGAAACGAAGAGATCAGGTTCTACCCCAACAGAAGTCATATCACCCACTCAATGGGGAATCAAATTCTCCAGCTTTTTTCACATAGGAGCAAAGAAACAAAGAAGGAAAATAAAAAAACCTAGTGGGGTTTGCTCTAGACGATCCCATTGTAAAATTACATGCCTACCCATCCATCCCTGCTGTGGCAAAATCTCATCCACACATCAAACCCCACTTGCTATATCTTCATTTTTCACCTTCAAATTCAATCCCACAACAAAAATAGGCCTGAAAACCAGAGACTAAGAGAAGCAGCAAAGAACAAGTTAGTGCCTTTAATGGTTTCCACACCACTACTGTCTATGCCAGTGCCACTTCCTGCAGGACCCAACCCTCCAAATGGTGTCACACTTGTTGTGGGTGTATTTGTAGTTATCCCTCCTGTGCCAGTCCCTGTGCTTGTCCCAGTCCCTGTGCTTGTTCCAGTCCCATTCCCAGTCCCAGTACCTGTGCCTGTTGTTGGGGTTGTGCTACTGTAATAATAAAAAAGAAGAAAAAAACAGCAATGTTAATCAATCAAACAAGTAAAATTGAGCAAATCTCAAAAGCAATCCATATCATGAAAGCAAATGGGGACCAAACCAGTAAAATTATTATGAAGAGAACATGTGCACTTCTGATCATCTTTTGATCGGACGGTTAAAAATAAAATAAAATAAATCATTTTCATATAAAATACACATCAATTATACAAAAAGAAATTATAAAATATATGAAATCAAAATGTGAGATTGTGGAAAAAAGATGTCAAGCTGAAATCAAGAATCTTGAAAAAAGAAAGGAAAAAAAACAATGGAGAAGAAAGAAGACAAACAACTTATGAAATATCAACATCATGACACCTCACAGCTGTAAGGAAGATGCAGGCCCCTGACCGATAAAAAGAAAATCAATGATAAGATATTTACTTATTTAGTGTAAGATTTTAGATCTACTTTTCCTAACCTCTCTCCAAAAGCATACTAATTGTTACTTAAGCTAGCTATTAAGAAACATGTTAATAATAATAGTAGCTTATGCAAGAAAAATCCCACTTCAAATCTAACATTTGGGTTTAATAATTTTCACACACAAGTTAAGAAAAGGGTTTTTTTTTTTTTACCTAACTTGGATCACCTAAGCAAAAACCAAAACAAATCATTGATGTTTAGGGTAAGAAAGTAATAGAAAAGATATAGGGGAATCAGATTCATACTGATTTCATTAGTTTGTAGATTCCCCATCACAAGAAAATTAAACTTTTTGAATAGTTACAGATTTTTTTTTTCTGTCAAAGAGAATACAATCTAAGCTTTAAACACAGTTGGTAAGAAATTTCTCAAATGGGAAAATGATTTCAAAGTCTAAAGTTGCGAACTTTCTTTTCTTTAAAAAATTTGAAAAAGAAAGGACAAAGAGCATACCCTGCAGATGTAGGATAAACACAAGTAGAAGCTACACCTGCAAATTAGAAGAACACAAAAAAGGAGAAATTGAAATTAGTACTCCAAAAAAAAAAAAAAAAGATATGTGGGTAAATGAAATTATGGTTTTAAAATTAGGGGGCAGGACTTACCTGAAGGAGGAGAAGCACTAGTAGTAGCAGTTCCTGAAAAATCACAGCTTCCAGTAACTTGACCTTTCTTCTGAAAATAGCTGTTAACAGCATAGCTGCAGTGATCTTTTACAGTGTTGGGTTGGAAACAAGCACCATTTTGAATGATTGGAGTACAGTCAGCTCCAGCTCCACAAGCATAATCTAGAGACTTTTGTAGTGCTGAATCACTTAATCCATCCTTACATACACAGTAAGTAGCACCTACAAGACCAAAAAAACAAACAAACAAAAAAAACTCAAAAATCAACCAAAGATCCCAAATTTACAAGAAAAGAGCTGCAACTTTGATGGAGAAAAGATAAAAACTTTCTCTTTCTTTCAGGTAATTAATCATGGTAGCTAGGAAAAAAACCAAGATTAACAGAAAAAATCAGTCAGGGAAAAAATTTTATGAAAACCCATCTCAAGATTCAAATGGATGGTTTGCTTAATCAAAGATTTGATTTGAAAAAAAAAAGAAAAAAAAAGAAAAAAAAAAACTCAATAGCTTACTTGAATGGGCAATAAATGCTAAGAAAAGCACTAAATACACTAGAACAGCCATGATTAAGCAAAAGATAGTGTGGCAAAAGAAGAGAAATTAACAGTAATTTAAGAGGGTAATAGAACTTTGTTAGAGAGAGAGAGAGAGAGAGATGAGAACGAGGTAGTGTTGGGAATAGAGATTTCTAGACAATAATATGAGAGTGACGGTGGGTGTGGGTGGTGGTGGAGGCGTCTGTATCTGAATATAAAGTTTGCTTTTTATTATGTATATTTTACACTATATAAATAAAATTATTATTAATTTTATAAAGTATAGGAGCAAAGTAATGTGATGGAATGGGGGAATGTGTGTATAGGGAAATGAGAGTAATAAGCTCAAGTTTTTGTTTTTGAGTCACAAATTCGACTGTTATTGTACTTTTGTTTCACAACGGTCATAAACTCATTTATCATAACTTAACCGCTTTAATAACCCAACCTGGTTAAGGTTAAGGATAAGGTTAAGGTTAAGGTTAAGGTTGGTCCTATAAACAGTAGCTTCTTTGATTCTTTTGGTTCCCTTCTCTTCACTTCGACTGGTTAAATGAAAAACAACTAAATTTCTAAATATTTAGAACAAATAAATCGAATTGCATCGGTTTTGTTAGATTTTTAGATTTAAAAATATTAATATTCTTTTGGTTCTCTTCTCTTCAATTCAACCACAATTCTTTTTTTTCTAAATGTATATGGATGTTTTGATATATATATATTCTTTTCTTTTTTTTTTTTTTTTTTTTACAAAAACTCAAACTCAAGACTTTTAAATCCTAAATAATTCTACTTCCACTAAAAATAATTTAATAAAATTTTAAATTATTTTATCAATAATATCTTAAATAATATTTAGAGAAGAAAATAATTTTAATTTTCAAGGTTAATTCTCCAATACCATGAACTTTCAAATTTAAATTTCAGTTAGAGTTAAATTTATATAAAAAATATTTTTTTAAAAAAATATCAGTTTAGATTTTGTTAGAAAAAATAATTTAAAAGTGATTCCTAATTGTTTTAAAATTTTTATGGCTAGAATGTATGAATTTTTTTCAAAGAAATAAATTTTAATTGTATTTTATTAATATTTTTTCAATAATAATGCCAAAATAAATATATGTAATGTTTAGTTCAACTACTGGTTAAAATACTAATTTAAAATTTTTGATTAATAATTAAATTTAAATTTATAAATAAACAGTTAAAAATTATAATTTTCTATTTTATTCATTTCACTCTTCAATTTTTTTATTTTTTAACATAGGAAATAAAAATGATTAAAAGAAAAAGGTTATTTGATAAATCCAACACTTTTTTCTACTTCTTCTTTTTCTTCTTCTTCTTTCTTTCTTTCTTTCTTCTTTTTTTTTTTTTTTTTTTTTTTAAGATAACTATAATTTCATTTCATAAAATGAGGGTCTGAAACTTAAGAGAGTACAATTAAACAATATAACCAAAAAAAACTCAAGAAATTACATTTGTACAGTACACATAACCCAAACATAAACTACCCATTTTAGAGTTTGAGATAAAGGACTTGAAGCCCACACATAACTAAAGTTTGTGTGACCCAAGGCCCAATGGCCTATGAAGCTTTCAGAAACTCGCGTATGTTCCTGCTTCCACCATAGATGTCACGTCCCGAATCCGAAGGCACGTGACTGGTACTAGGGAATGAAAAAGTTTAAGACTTTCAGAATCCGTAGTAAACCTGACTGACTGCTAAACGATAAAACAATAATGTGACAGCTGTAACTGCCACAAAATCAAGATTGAGGGCCCATCTATTAAGCAGAACCTGACAATATCAATCAAATCAATGCCGCTTAGGGCAATAATCTCAATCTCATTCAATCATTACAAGGTTCATACTTAACAGAAATATTACAACTTCCACAACATCTACAGTGAGGAATCTCTTATTTTCTCAAGACTTATCATACACTAAAGACATACTTCTGATTAAAATTACATTTGACATAATAACAATGTGGAGTGCTAGAGTAATAATAATACAACACAATATAAAATTAATTACATGTCTGAATAAATAAATACATTTCACTGCCGAATGATGGAAGGTAGGGATATTCGACTAAAATTTTACTTTTCAAGCTCAACCTGCAACCTGGGAAAAGTGGTGAACAGGAATGAGCGTTCAACTCAATGAATTATATAGTTATCAATATAACATGTCATTCGAATGCTGAAAATGCTAGTGATAATGTCATCCAGACTACCAATCACATAATCAACCAAGGATAGGAATTAGTCCACAGGAATCATACTAAACCTCAATATGGGGAGCCGACCCCCCTAACTTGGCTCTCTGTTTCCAACTGAAATTACTTTAAAAATCCAATACATAGGGTACCAGCTGTCCCTGGCCGAAGTCATGCAGCGACCCGACTGGCAGCAGCGAGCGATGAGCAAGCTCCTGAGCTGTCATACACCAGTTAAAGCTCATCTATCATATATCATATTCACATTCTTAGTGATTCCTATGTCATCCCAACTCTATCCAGCATTCACAATTAATAACATTATAAACACAAACAAAATAATCACATTCATATGTTTGAATGCTTCACTCGTATTCATAATACATATTTATATATATAAC
>CATKHJ010139316.1:0-11773 GCA_949750685.1 Vernicia montana | reverse complement strand
CAATTCTTAATTAATTAAAATGATTAATTAATTAAAGTGATTAATTAATCAATTTGAGTGGAAACTAAATGAGAATTAATTAATTAAAATCAAAGAGAGTTTAATTAATTAAGAGAGAGAGAGAGAGAGAGAGAGAGAGAGAGAGAGAGATAAAGAGAGAGTAGTAGAAAATTCAATATTAACTCTTGGTGTGTTTTGAAATGAGAAATGGATGGAGTATTTATAAGAAATGAAAGTGGGGTGAAAATACCAAAAAGGGCTGAAAAAGTATGCTCGAATAAGGCTAAAATTGAAATTTTCTCGCACAGGGAACCAGTTGCAAATCTGCGTCAAGTCTGCACGAATCCGCAAGTTAATTTAGCAGCCGTCTGCCAAATAGGCCAACAGATCCACCAGAGAGTCTAGCAGGTCCATTGGTCTGGTTGGCGGACCCTGCCACATCAGACTGACTCGCTGACACGCGTTAGTATGATGTGTTTTGGATGCGTCAGTGCAGACTCGCTAAAGTGCCTGCGGCGGCCGCGATGATTTTAGTGGGTCAGCGGATCTGTTTTGCGGTGGCAGCCAAACGTGGCTGCGGATCCGCCAGTTGTCCTGGCAGCTAGCCACATGGCGGCACAACTTTTTCGAGTTTTGGTCCTCCAAGTAAGTTTTTGAGGCTTCCGGATCAGTTTTTGGTGCTTCCGGGTCAATTTTTGGGATATTATGAAGTTTGAAAAATTACCGGTTATTGGCGGTGGATCCGAAATTAATTATCGGGCAGTTTAGTAGTTAGATTTGAGAAAAATTCGATCAGTTTTGAAAAAATACTGTTTGGTACAAAAAGTTCAGTCAGGATGGGAAAAGTGTTAGTCTCCTTATAGTATTATGCCTGAAAATCCATTTTTTCGAGGGGGCGTTGCCCCTTTGATCCCTATCCGCTAACTGGCTAGCGGGATCACCGTATTAGCTTTGCATAGTACACTAAATTTAGCAAGTGTCAAGCCGCGGCAGCATCATGAGGGTGCAAAATTGAGGGTTCACAGTTGCTCCCTCATCAAAATTGTCTTGTCTGTAAGGCGATTCTTATGATAGTGAACCCAGGAGAAGGGATGGTACAAGGAACCAAAGTGATGTCTAGGTCAGTGCTTGGACATGTATAGGTGAGAGATATAGTCAAAAAGGAAGATGGCAAAAGGAACCACATTGATGTTTAAGCCATTGATCCTAAACATTTATGGGTGGAGAATATGACCGAGTTTGATGGGAGAAGGGACCACATGGATGTCTAGGTGATCATTTTCTAGACATTTATAGGTGGAATTTTAAAGGATTTTGATAGAGAGGCGGGAAAAGGAACCACAAGGATGTCTAGGTGACAGTTTCTAGACATTTATGGGTGGATTGACTGATAAATGGAAGCAGAAAGAGGAACCAAAGGGATATCTAGGCTAGTGACTAGATATTTTTGGGTAAAGGATGGGGCTAACTTGGATAAAAGGTAAGGGAAGGAATCAGAGGGATGTCTAGATGATTGTTTCTAAACATTTCTGGGTGAAGTATTTGGATGGATTTTTTATAAAAGGGGTGGAAAAAAGGAACCAGAGGGATGGTTATCATGGTCAGAAATCGGGTGAAAGATTGTTACCACAGTCAGAGTCGGGTGAAAGACGATTGCTTAGCTTGGAAGCATAGTTAAAATGGTACCGCAGTCAGAATCTAGTGAAAGATGGTTACTATAGTCAGGAACGGGTGAAAGATTGTTACCACAGTCAGAGTCAGGTAAAGGACGACTGCTTATCTTGGAAGCATAGTCAAAATGGTACCACGGTCAAAATCGGGTGAAAAATGGTTACTATAGTCAGGATCAGGTGAACTGGAATATAGGATATCAAATCCCTGAACAGATTGGATATCATGGTGTGGATGGTGTCATGAGGACGTGGCAACTTCTTGATGTTGTTCGCCCAGGCGAGCAGATGCTCCCTAACGATACTGTTGAGTTATGGCTTTCTCTGCTTCTTCTACCTTTGGAAATGATCTTTAGGTAGGATTTTCATTACAGCCTTTTGTGCTTGGAAAGGATCCAAAGCATCTGACGTTATTCTTTACGCAGGTTCCAGGGGATTATGATCGGCGCACTTACCGCATCTCCTATAGGACGGAGGTGGCTATTACTGGACTTCTTACGTGCCTTGACATGTCATAGTCATAGGGAACAAGTGATGAGAATGATCCTCGGAGGAGGAGGAGAGGAGGTCGATTCTGATTGATTGCTGGTGTTGAGGCTGGCACTGACTTTGACTTGCTTTCTGTTGTTGTTGTGTTTTTTTTTTCTTCATCCCCTAGTGGAAGGTAGTACTCTTCAAATGACTGTATATCTATGCCCATGGTGGGTGGTAGCACTGCCTGGATGATTGTATTTATTGTCTACTTCTTTTCTCTTTTTTACTCCCTTGGCGGGAGACAGTACTTTCTCGGATGACTGTATTATCATGACTATGCACTGATGTATGCACTTTTTATTTTATGCTATGTGTTTGGATGATGACGATGATGCGTGCTCATGTATGCATGGTTTATTAAGTGAATCTTTCGATGCTTTTACTTTATGCATGTAACAGATGAATGTATGGATGCAAGAGGGTGGATTCTCAACTTATGCTCTATGTATGAGTGCAATTTTTCATGTGATTTTTTGCCTACATAGAGCTGTATTTTAGCCACTACATGTATTTATAGACCAAGAAACTCGAGAAGGTGGAGATGATTAATTTGGGTAGATATGATATTGTATCAATGGTGACTTTTACGGGGTGTGCGGGGCGATTGAGATTTTCTGAGGGCTTGCTTTAGGTTTGGGGACACTGTGGCTCGTGTTTTTCTCTTTGGTGTTGCAATGGAGAAGTTGTGCCCTACTTTCGAGGAGTTCAGTGCCATACTCGACTGCGATCTGGAGGCAGTCCTGGTAGTGCCAGAGTTTAGAGTTGGGAATTTTCAAACTTTTCGAGAGTTTATGGACGTGCCCTAGGATGTTGCTAGCCAAATGGTCGTTAATGGTAGGGCGAATCTGACCACTGTAATTAAGAAGTTTCAAGACCCCGGTGACTCTAGAGACTTGAGGAGGCAGAGGCTTAGGATAAGGGCTCTAGATTTCTATTTGATAGTTGGATATATGTTTTCCAATTCTACTAGTTAGGGTGATGCTGGAGTAGTGGGTTTTGCACTTTAGATGGGGCAGAGTCGTACTATGGCTAGGGCTGTTTTGGCATGAGGTTGTTTAGCCAGTTGAGAGAGAGAGCCAAGCTATTATACTGAGGGAGATTGATGATGACACTATAGAGGAAGGGGAGATTGTTACAAGAGAGACAGAGAGGGTGAATTGACCTTCGGAGAAGACTCGAGGAGCTGCTGAGGGTTCGACACGATAGGCTGCATTGGTGACTTAGGTTGTAGTGGCAGTGGTAGAAAAGATTGTGACTGTAGTGAGGAGATAAGGTGACACTACAATAGTGGTTTAGAAGAGGGTTAGTGCAATCGGTGCAAAAGAGAAGGACTGTTGTTTCCAGGGTTCAAAGGTGGATTTTAACTATTGGTTCTCGAGCTACTATTATACAGAGGAGGATCTCTAGGAGTAGCTCTGGAGCTGCTGACATTCAAGGTAGGCTTTCTAATATGATAGTGGGGAGCAGTTCTGGCTCTACTAGTACTTTTACTGCTGCAGCGAAGGGAGTTATAGACACTATGAGGAGGGGTGAAACCATTGAGGAGATTGTGGTGGACTCTGATTCTGACAATAGCACAAGGGATGTGCACCCTAGGAGGAGGAGGTGGATTGGCTAGACTATGACTTCAGACATGATGACGACACTTGTTTTTGTCATGTAGTTGCTTAGGATTTGTTGCAGGTTTCTTGTGTTTGTGCATATGCCTGCAAGTTGATATGACTACATGATACGAGATAAGCTATGGATGATATTTGGAAAGGCTATCCTTTTTATCAGGGTGATGGGTTGTATTCTGTAAAATCTGATCATCATTGTATAAGACATCTTTTATTTTTGCTCTAATTTTTGCCTAAGTCGCCCTTTCAGGTTTTCAACTTAGCGAGCACTTTTCAGTAGTTTTTTGTTAACTTTAATTTTTTCCTAAGCCGCCCTTTTGAGTTTTCGACTCGACGAGTTGGCTTTAACTTTTGTGTAAGCTGCCCTTTTGGGTTTTAAGTTTAGTGAGCAATTTTCATTATTTATATTTTCTATTTTTTTTTTGCAAAAGAATCAAGTGAAAGATGCATTAGGCATAGAGGAAAAGAGAATGAGATGCTTCGTCATGTAAAATGATGAGGCCTCGCCTGAGCACCGGTCCGATCCGCTAAGGGAATTGAAATGCTCTTTGGAAAAAACTCCACGATTGGAACCCGCTATGAGTTCTGAAAATTGTATTTTATATTTTGGCTTTGTAAAGGGAGTCGCCACTTTAATTTTATTTATTTTTATTGGGAAAAATTATAGGAAAACCCAAATGAAATTGACTCCAAATTATTTAATTAATCCCATTGGAAAAGCACTGATTCGCGAGTGACCAAAGAGGGCCCGAAGATAAGGCTTTGGTAATAACAGTTAATTTCTTTAGTTTAGTTAAGGTGCAAAATAACTTTTATGTAAAGATGATTTTCATGCATAAATGAACAGGAGTAAAAAATGATGAATGAAACAGTTATAGAGTAAATAAGCAAAAAGCAAAATAAAATAAGAGGATCTTTCCTCTAGCCCTTATGGATACTAGGAAAAGTACATATTCCTCAATAAATTTAACAAAGGAAATTCATAAAGGACATATAAAGCAATAAAAAAAAGACAAATAAAAAGGAAAAAATATTATTTACAATATTTTGGAGTTGATAACTTAAAGATTGGCATGCCTGCGTATCCCTTTGAATGAGAATCAAACCTCATGCAGTTCTTCCTTCTTGCGAATGAGGGGTTTTGACAAAAGTTGATTTGGTTTATTAATTTAATTCAGATTTTAAATTAATAACTTTTAGATTTTTTTTAGTTTTAGACCTACAGAAAGGTATAAGATGAATTCTAGATCTGAATTTAGAATTACAAAATGTAAGAGAAAGGGATTATACCTTTACTTTTCTTGACTTTTTCACAAATGGGGTGAGCTTAATTTTAGATCTAAGCTCCACCTTGGATCAAGAACTCCAAAATTGTAATTATAGATAATAACAATTTTAAAGTGAAATGAATTTGGTAGGTGATGGATTTTTATGTAACAAAGTAATTTTTGTGTATCAAAATCAATAGAATTTCAGTCATAAAACAAGTATTTTTCCAGATTTCCTTCCTCTCCTCCTTTTCTTTCTAAAGAAGGGAGGGGCTAGTTATAGAGAAATTTTGGTGAGGAAGTGGGCGGCACGTGCGGCACGTCGGTGGTGCCATGCCTTGCATGCCGCAATCTTGGGCAGCACTCTTCTGGTGTCACCCAAGATGTCTCCAGGCTGGCTGAGGTCTGATTCACGTCTGGTTTAGGTTTGGTTCAGGTTTGATCCGATTTGGCACTATTTTGGTCCGTTTTGGCCCATTTTTGATCCGATTTGGGCCTAGTTTGATTCTATGGGTTCATAATTGAAAATCGATCATATGGGGGTACAATTTTAAGGGGCCACAGTTGTGCCCTCATTAAAATTGGCCTGTTCTAAAGGCGATTCTGATGATTGTGAACCTGGGAGATAGGGACGGAGAAAAAGTAACCAAAGTGATGTCTAGGTCGGTGTTTAGACATATTTGGAAAAATTTGGAATGAAGGTGATATTCCCTATCTGTTTGGAAAAATAAAAGTTATATTCCCAGTCTATTTTAGGTAAAAGATCCTAAGGCTATCTTATGATAGGTATGTTTTTAGAAGGAAAACCTATTTCAGATTTAAGGTACTAATTCTAAGGCTATCTTAGGATAGGTCTGATTTTGAAAGAGAAAACCTAATTTAGATTTAAGGTATTGATCCTAAGGTTATCTTAGGATAGGTCTGATTCTGAAAGAGAAAACCTTATTCAGTTTTAAGGTATTGATCCTAAGGCTATCTTAGGATATGTCTGATTCTGAAGCTGAGATTGATTGATTTGGGTAAAGGAAATGCCCCCCGATATCTTTGGGAAGTGATGAAGATAGTCCCGGTATGGGTCTGGGAAGTGATGAGGATGATCTCAGTCTTGGTCTAGGTTTCATCAGAATTGATCTGTCTGGTAGATAATTCTGAAGATCTGAAAATGGTCCTATATGGTAGGAGGAGAGTGTCCTTTTTGGATTCAGGAATTTGGATTGATGATCCATTTTATTTCAGGAACTCTGATTAGTGACCTGTTTAATATGAAATGCATCTGACTATGTAGAAATTATGAATTGGATACTTTGAACCTTTGAATGGTCAATTTGGTATAAAAGTGTTGATTTTTATAGATGAGGGTGCCTCTATTTTGGAATGATGAAGGATAGCGGCTCAGTTGTTATACCCTAGGAGAAAGGTAAGGTCAGGTTTTGGCTTTAGAGGATGTCATGCTTGGAAGGCTCAATCGGGTTTTGCCTGGACAGTTATCTTGGAAGGCTATGATAGGTTTTTCCTTGGATAGAAGGAGGTTATTACTTGGAAGGCTAGGTTAGGTTTTTGCCATGGAGGAGATCATGCTTGGAAGGCTCAGTCTAGTGTGGCCTTTTCAAAGGTGAAGATTATGGGTTGTCTGTGACTTATCCATTAAGAGTCTGCTTCTGGACATGACTTTTGGAGGTGTTTTAACCAGTTGATTTGCAAGCTTGATTTTGCTTGTCCAAATAACTTAGACTTTAGGGATGATATGATTTGCTTGGGATGGGCTTTGACTTCTAGACATGACTTTTGGAGGTGTTTTAACTAGTTGATTTGCAAGCTTGATTTTGCTTGTCCAAATAACTTATACTTTAGGGATGATATGATTTGCTTGGGATGGGCTTTGACTGGTTCGGGCCCTTTTTAATCAGCTTAAGGATGATAGGCTTTGGGAGTTTTGGTTTGACTTTAGCTTTGCTAAGGAAACTGGGCTTCAAAGATCATGAGTCCTAAGAGACTTGGAATTTTTGGTGGGCTTGGCCTTTGGAATATGAGATTTTACCAAGGAGACTTGGGTTTGGAAGGATGGTAGGTTGGACCTTTTGATCAATGTTGGGGAGGTTGTATGAATTTGCTTTTGTAGCATGATTTATGGAGAAGATAAGCATGGCTTATCTTATTGTCTGAGATTGAATAGACTCTTAGAGTGACAAGACTATTAGGAAGACACTGGATTGATTTGGATGACGACTTAGAAGACGTGCTCTTGGATGGATGGTAAGAGTTGTTTAGCTTTTTGTGACAAGCGTTTTGAAGGATATGCCCCTAATGAATGATCAGGGCTACTTAGCTGCTTGAGCTAAGAAACGTGACGGATGATAAGAATGATATGCCCCTATTGAATGATAAATGCAATATGACAGATGACATGAAGGATATGCTCGTGACAGATTTGACGTAAGATAATTCGGAAGGCGTGCCCCTAGTGAGGGATTTGCTAGAAGATGATGACTTAAGATGATATGCTCTTAATATGAGACAAGGTCATAAGGAACATAATGATTAGATCAAGATGATTTTTCTCTTCTTTTTAGCTCTAACTTATGCCCGAGCCACCCTTTTGAGTTTTCCACTCGACGAGTTTGCTCTGATTTCTGCCTAAGTCGCCCTTTCAGATTTTCAACTTAACGAGCTAATCAATGAATTTTGGCATTTAAAGATTATTCCACCATGATTTGGGTTATTATTGTCCTTTGTCTTGGGTCTTTGACCTTTGTCTAGATTATTTCATTAAATCTTAGTCCAGAGAAAAACTTTATGGGGACATCGAGTCCTTTTGAGATTGTTGCCTCTTGTTGAGGTGTCTGTTTTTGATTACCCAAAAGTGCAATGGGTAACTTTATTAGATTGCTTTTAGCTTTGACTACTTCAACTAAAAAGATCACCACTTTAGTGTTCTTTTTTATTTCGATCATCCTTTGGTTGGGATCTAATGAAGCGACTGCTGATGCGGGCACAAAAATACCTCAAGTCTTGATTGTTCCAAATCATAGTGGATTTCATGGTGAAATGCAAATGTTTGCTAAAATTTTATTGACTTGATTTTTTTTATTTGATATTATTTTTTTATCAGATTAAATAGGAAAGATGAGAATAGAAAAGTGCATATAAATATTTTATTGCAAAAGGAGAATATAGTACAAAGACTCAGACTCATAAATAACAGACTCAGACTCGAATTTGGATTTTGAACATTGACTTTGAATATGGACTCAGACTCGATTTGGACTTAGACTCGGACTTGGACTTGGACTCAATCTCAGACAGGTCAGATTAGCTGAGCTTGAACTCCTTCATAACATACTACTTACTTACTTAGGTTGAGGTGAGGTGAGGTGAGGTGTTTTTTCCACTTTGGTGAAGATGCATGGAATCATGGCTTCAAGTTGAAAAGGAAGATGAGATTGAGGCATGTCGGTCTTAGCCTTAAAGGTCACAGGGTTCAAATTCTTCATCACTATTCAGATTGGTGATGGAGAATTAGGTTGAAATGATCCACTTGGGATGTAATCTTCAACCACTAATGCAGTTGACACCAAAGCTTTGAAGGTAGGTAGGTATTGGATTAGCAGATGGGCTTGGTAAGCTGGTAGTAGGTTTTTGACAAGGATGTCCACCTGTTCTTATTCTGTTGGTTTGTTTACCATTTAAGCAGATTTAGCCTTCCACCTTGTAAGGAACGTGGAGAAGGACTCATTCAAAAGTTGTTTGGTGGTTTCCAAGTCACTCCTAGTGACATCCACTTCACTGTTGTAATGATATTACTTGATAGATATCATCCCATGTCCTTTTTTGGCTCTTGTCTAGTGAAAGAAACCATCTCATGGCAGCACCGGTTAATGATTATTGGAACAGTTGTGCAAGAAGCTCATTGTTAAGTCGCAAAGGTTGCATTGCCCCTACATATATCATTAGATGGGTCTTGGGGCAAGTAGTTCCATCAAATTTCTCAAGTTCATACATTTTGAATTTAGGTGGAAGTTTGGAATCAGGGAACAAGGCTAAGTTGTCCACATCAATCAGGTTATTATTGTGTTTTAAGGATTTGATGGCTTTCTCCATTGCTTTAAATTTATCCATGAATGTTCTCAGGTCAGGGTGAGAGAAAGCTTCCTTCCTTTAAAAAGGATTAGCAGGAGATGAAGTAGCAGGTTGGGTAATGATGTTTGGAACCTCACTGATTTGAGGGTGTGAACCCTTAATTTTGCACCCTCCAGTATGCATTTGAACCTTAAAGGCACCTAGGCTCGGTAAACAGACCTCCGGAAGCCAAAATCGCCAAAGATAGCCAAAAGCTCAAAAATTGAGAATTCGAGCCTCGGGACCCGAGACCTACCCATTTGGCCTCTAAACCATACTCATATCATCCGGGATTGAATAACGAGAACAATGCAACTGGAATCATGTAAAACGAACATGAAACGAGCGAGAACGGGTCAAAATAGTGAAATCGGGCGTTGACTGACAGCATAGGCCACTTTTGTGACTGCACAAGGGTTGTGCGGTTTTGCATAGCCCATGTGTGGTCATGGTCCCTTCTATGCGGTCCCAGAGGCTCCTGTGCGGTCCCAAAAGCTCCGTGTGCGGTTTCAGAAGCCCCATGTGTAGTTTTGAGCGTCAGAATGTCAAATCCCACATTAAAAAATGTAAAAACCTTCCCCAACCTCTCTACCTATATAAACCCCCCTTTCCCAACTCATATGGACACTCGCAATTGCTTAATCAAGTCTAATTGATCTAAAGCATACAATTTTCTTAAGGCATGGTTCGGAAGAGCTACCTTTTAGTTTAAAGTTTCTATTTTGGGTGGTTGTTTGTGGTTTCTCTCAAGTCAGTTCGAGGAAGTCCTAAAAGCGCCGTCCTAGTAGCCATTTGGAGGCTTTGGTTCCGCCAAGTCGATTCAAGGTGGAATTGCGATTCGGTCGTCCGCTCCGTCCATACATCCCCAAGCCTCGTCTTCAAAAGGTATTTATTTTCTTTCTTTTTCATTTATTTATTTATTTGTTTTGAAGTTTGTTTTGCTCCTTCGTTATTTTATTTGCTTTTTTTTTTTAGCTTAGTTTCTTTTTATTACTTTGTTATTATTCCCTTTGCATGTTCCATTTTTCTTTTATTCCCTTTCTTTTAGTTTCTTTCATTCTAGCATAGTTATTATTTTCCCCATTTCCTTTATATGAACCCCATCTCTTCAATCCCTTTCTTTATCACTTTAAGAGGCATCTTAATTTGAAACTGAATTAATTAATTTGTTTTGATCCTCTTTTGTTTGTTAATTAAACCTGACCTAATTAACAACTTGGTAATCAATCTTGTTTGATTAAAATAAATCAACCAACATTTAATCAATGAACTGAAACATGATAAAAGGTTCAGACTAAAACAAACCTTTGTGAACCCTCATTTTAGCACCCCAAAAAATTATTTTTGAGTTCACAGAACTGATCAGAATATTTTTCTATCCAAGCCAGCACTTTTCTGATCTTGATCAAACAACTTGTACCAGACAGTATTTTCCCGAGACTGACCGGATTTTTCTCAAAGCAGACTGTCAAACTGTCCCAAAAATACTTCCAAGCCCTACAGAGCGGACCGAAATATTTTTCTATCCAAGCCAATACTTTTCTGATCCTGATCAAACAACCTGTACCAGACAGTCTTTTCTCGAAACTGACTGCCAAAATATCTGATAATTAATTTCGAATACAACGCCACTGACAGAAAATTTTTCAGACTTCAGAATACCCCAGAAACTGACTTGAAACTTTCAAAAACTGACCCGAAGAAGCCCCAAAAGCCGAACCGGAGCCCAGAGCCAAGCGGCGTCCGTGTGTACCCCTCACGGAGCCGCGTGTCGTCCACGCGGCGTCCGCATGGCATCCACTTGGAGCTGCGCAGAGACACACGGCGTCCGCGTGTACCCTTCGCGGAGCCGCGTGTCGTCCACACGGCGTCCTCGTAGAAGCCACGTAGAGCCGCACAAAGACACACGGAGTCCGCGTGTACCCCTCACGGAGCCGCGTGTCATCCACGCGATGTCCGCGTGGCATCCACGCGGAGCCGTGCAGACCGCACGCGCCTCCGCAGCTCTTTTTTGTGGCTCCGTCTCTTTTTGCGCAATTCTGAAATTGCCCCTCCTTTTTCTGCTTTTTCTTTGTACCCTTTTTGGTCTTTTTTCTACCCCCATTTTCCCTATAAATAGCCTACTTCCTTTCACTTTAAAATACACCTCAAAACCTTTGTGAATTTTCCAATTGCTTTCTCTCTCTCTCTCTCTCTCTCTAATTAGTTTTACCCTCTCTCTAATTAATTAATTAGTTAAATAAAAATTAATTTTAATTAACTAATTAATCATTTTTTTTAAAAAAAATTCCCACCAACTCTCAATTAATTAGTTAATTAAAAATCAATTTTAATTAATTAATTAATCTTTTTTTAAATTTTTACCCACTTTCAATTAATTAATTAATTAAAAATCAATTTTAATTAATTAATTAATCCCTTTTTTTAAAATTAAATTTTCACTCAAGTGATTAATTAATCTTTTTAATTAATTAATATTTTTAATTAATTAAAGTTTGAGTAATCAAATCTCTTTTTTTCAAAATCAAAACCGATAAAATAGTATTTTGGTCCGGAAAATCACTCC
>CATKHJ010139250.1:0-34573 GCA_949750685.1 Vernicia montana | reverse complement strand
TTTTGTTGTCTTTTGTTTTCTCTTGCACTTGTTTAAGGAATTGCTTCTGCTGTCATACTCATGCAAATGGTAAAGAACACTGGTTTTGCATTACTCTCTCACATTGGCATGTGCAAAAGATGTTCTTGCAAGGCAAGAGATCAGTTGATCTCTGAGTTCACTTATTTCATTGTAGTCCTATTACCTTATCCAATGGAGGTAAAAATCCCTAGTATATATTAAATGTATATACTTTATCAAAAGATAATACATCCAAAACGTGGTATTAGTATTTTATCAATAATAATTGAAATTTTTATAAAAAAAAAATTTTAATTATTATTTTGAGTATATGTTTAGTTTATTTTGTTTATATATTTAGTTGATGTTTGATTGATTTGATGTATATGTTTAGTTAATTTTGTATACTCAAAATATATCAAGAGTATATCATTTGTAGTTATTATAATCATTTTTAATTTAATATTTTTTTATAAATTTTAAAATAATAAATCAACCAACAACTTAGTTTTTTCAAATTTTACTAAAATATATTAAATGTATACCAAATATATTGAATGAATATCATTTTGAATTATAATATCAATTTTAAAAATGAGCATTAAAAATTTAGCAGATATATACTAAATATAAACCCAATACTCAAAATATACTATGAAATTACTCAAAATATACCATTTCACTGAAAAGTATAAAAATGTTAAAAAAATTGTTGAAAAACATATTTTTGAAAAAAAAATAGTCAAAAAGAATATTTTTATAAGAAAATTGGTCGTATAAAAATATAATATTAATGTATTTTTTATGCATTTATGTAAAAATTCCTATAATTTTTTATAAGATTTTTTGGACTCAATGGGCAACTTCAAGTCCAGTCCAGGCCTGTTGTCATAATGGTGTAACTGCAAGTCCAGTCAAGTTCCGTTAAGGTATTATTTTGGGCCCAATTCAGGTCCACTAAGGTATAATTTCGGCTCAATTCAGAACCATTAAAGAATTTCTGGGCCCAACCTAAGCCCATTAACGAATTATTTTGGGCCAATACAGGACATCAATGAATCTTGGGCCCGATCCCGGCCCATTAACGAATTATTTTGGGCCCAGTAAGAATTATTTTGGGTCTCAATGGTTCAATTGCAAGCCCAATCAAGGCCTGTTAATGTATTTTTGGGGCCACGTCCAGGCCCATTAAGTACACTTCATTCAAAAATTGTTAACCTTAAACGGGCCAAACAGAGTAGCAATGAAGGCCCATTTATTTATACGAATTGTTCTTCTTGTGGGACAATAAGCCCTTGATCGCTTGCTAAAGCCTTATCTTAGGCCATACAGCCAAAGATCTAATTCCCCAATCTATCTGTCCATAGATTTCTTAGTAGAATATCAGCCTGCTTAATAGAAGATTAAATGATGTGAAAAAGGCTTTTTTAATTTTTTTGTTTATTGTAAATTGTAACCTAAAAGCCCAAAGTGCAGTGATCTTAAAGGCCCACTTAAAATCAGCAGTTTTGTTCGTTTTCCGTACATTGAAAACCTAAAAGCCTATATATCTTGATATTATAGACCCACGGTCCATCAGCAGAAGCATTTAGAGAGTTCTACTTCTTCACTTCCAAGTTTTTTTCTCTCTCTTCAAGCCTAAAACCCCACAAAACCTTCACGTCTATATGATACATATACACAATGGTTTCCTCTCCTCCCAATTCAATAAAATCTAGAAGAACATGTCATCTCTCCCCAAAACTGAAACTCTTCTCTCGGCTGCAGCTTCTCTCGCTGCTACTGCCATTCTCTTTCGTTCCATAGCCAAAGATTTTTTTCCCCAACCTGTCAATGAATACCTTTATTCCACCCTTAGAAAAATATCAACCCGTTTGTCTTCTCAGCTCACTATCGTCATTCAAGAATTTGATGGCCTCACTGCCAATCAAATGTTTCAGACTGCTAATATATACTTAGGCTCTAGCTTATCGCCATCGACTAGAAGCATCAAAGTACATAAGCCAGAGAAGGAGAAGGAACTAGAAGTTACTATTGATAGAGATCAAGAATTGCTTGATGTGTTTAAAGGGGTAAAACTGAAGTGGTTTTAGTTTCTTCACACATTGAAACTCCTGTTGCTTCTACTAAGAAACGCAATGGCAGTGCACTTTCTTCATCCGAGTTACGATACTTCGAGCTAAGTTTCCAAGAGAAGCATAGAGACTTGGTGTTGAGTTCTTATTTACCTTATATTCTTCGAAAAGCAAAAGTGATAAAAGAAGAAAATAAGACTCTGAAGCTGCATACAATCGACTATAACGGTACTGATTATTGGGGGTCCATAACTTTGATCATCCTGCAACATTTGACACAATAGCTATGGATTTAGAGATGAAGGCGGCGTTGATTGAAGATCTTAATCAATTCATAGCAGGAAAGGAGTTTTATAGGAGAGTAGGTAAAGCTTGGAAACGTGGTTATTTATTATATGGGCCACCTGGAACAGGAAAGTCGAGCTTGGTTGCAGCCATGGCTAATTATCTCAAGTTTGATATTTATGATTTGTATTTAAAGGAGGTTCAATGCAATTCAGATTTGAGAAGGTTGTTGATTGGAACAGGCAATCGGTCGATATTAGTGATTGAAGATATTGATCATTCTTTCGAGTCTGTAGGGGAAGATAAGGTAAATTCCATAGCCTATTTCATTCATATGCTTGATTTTAAAGAGGGGTTCATTTAGTCAATAAGCATTTGAACTAAACTATTTGCATCACTGGTAAACTTGCCTTAACATCACAGGTTACTCTCTCTGGACTTCTGAATTTCATTGATGGCTTGTGGTCGAGTTGCGGAGATGAACGGATTATAGTGTTCACAACCAATCACAAAGACCAGCTTGACCCAGTATTGCTAAGACCAGGGCGTATGGATTTGCACCTGCACATGTCTTACTGCACATTCTGCGGTTTCAAAACACTTGCATCTAATTATTTGCATATCCAGGAGCATCAACTATTTGAAGAAATTGAACAGCTGCTGGAGAAGGTTCAGACTACACCTGCTGAAGTTGCGGGAGAGCTAATGAAAAATAAGGATGCAGAAGTTGCACTTCAAGGCCTAATCAAATTCCTCCATAACAAAGCTGTCTATCTCTGCTGATGCTGTAGGCAAAAACAATCCTAAGTAGCACTTTTTTTTTTTTTTTTCTTTTTAGGAAAAGAAATGTAAACAGCCTTGGTTATCAACATAAAACATTTTATGCTCAGCATTGTTAACAAAATTATTAAAGAGAGAGGAATTTCAGGCTCCTGCCTTTTGTTCATTCTCTATGGTTAAAATTTGGGATATGAACACAGAAAGTTTTCATTGTTACCTTCTGAAAGATCTATATTGCCATTTTCATCTCTATTTTCTCATGAGGATCATAACCTATAAGTTCAAAGTCAGATGCCTGAAATGAATCAATGTCCTTTATCTGGGTATTTATCCTTAGAATCTGCATTACAGGAACAGAAGAATGTGTAAGTAAAAGAATAATAGTCTGCAGGAAAAATTCCTAGTAAAAAACATGACCAACAAGATGCTATTAAGTTCATAAATAAATATCAGTAGTATGCAGCATTAGGGGAAGATGTACCATTGCTCTCACCTCTAAAACATTGAGATATATTAGGACCAGTATAAAAGTTGAAAATTCTCATGATTAACAACCAAAAGGTTCTGAGTTGTTAGGCTTGGAGGATCATGATATGTTTTGAATAAGTTGGAAGAAATTAAGATTAAGCTTGGCTACCTTCCATCTATTTTATTTTTTCTTCTCTTGGTGATTGTGAATTATTTTTCCTCTCTTTCATGTAATTTTTCCAACTCACAACCTCATGCAAAAGGAATTAATAATTATGGTATTTAGTTTCTAAATATTTTAGTCAATTTAACTGAATTCTGCATGCTTCGGTATACTCACTGCAAAGGGTTTAGGAAGCTTCTGAAGCTGCTCCTGCAGAGGCTTGATGTGAGTTTTATAAACATGAGCATCCCCAATAACGTGGATAAAATCACCAGAATTTCCACGTGGATAATAACGTGGAAATTAGAATAATTCTTAACAAAGTAAGGAGAAGAGAGACAGATGATATCGACAAAGCAAGCTACTTCTCAAATTGAGTTTGTAAATACAGAATAATATGTGCTTGAAATATATGAGAACTCAAAATCAGAAATAAATGCATACCACAAACATGAGCAATAATGCAGGTCAACAAAGCATAAGATGCAAATATTAAATGGGACTCCAAGACCCATGTCAGCAGAACGTTGATACATTTGACAGGATAACTCCCCATTGGCCACATAGAACTGCAATTAATAAACAAATATGGTCAGTGATAATTCTTACAGAACAAAAATTTATTATTAACCTATTAAAACAAAGACACAAAAGGGAACTGGAATATCCCAAACCTGTACAAACATGTGACAAGGTGGAAGTGCCATTAATTTGAGATCTGATGGATTCCATGCTGTGAGGATAATGCGCCTGTCATTTGTTCTATTCTTGATCTTGTGAATAACATCTTCTAGCTGATCAAATCCTTGGTCTGTGTAGTCAGCATGCATGTCTGAGTATCTGTAGGAAAACTTTAAGGACAATAATGAAAAAAAATGAAGAGAGGTTGAAATACACTTATCAAAAATGCTAAACTACTAACCTAGAACCGAAGTGCCTCCACTGGAAACCATATATGGGTCCTAAGTCACCCTCTTCACTATCTTTCAGGCCAACGCTGAAAAGTATAGATACATCAGTTCTCTTACAGAATTAACCTGATTTTTGTAGTCAATTGGTTACCTGTCAAGGTAGTCTTTGGATGCATTTTCATCCCATATATGAACATCTTTCTCCTGTATAACCTATTACAAGAACATCTTTAAATAAAGTTCTCTTCAGAATGCAACTAATATGTTTCTTAGCCCATGATTGGTGTGATTGCTTAGCAGTAGTAACAGCAATGGCAATAATGCTAGTTATGAGTCATGACATGAGAAAAACAAATCTGCCATGAATATAGAGTGAAAAAATTAAGCCAAACAAATATTATTACTTTTTACGGGCAGGTAGCAGATGGATTTAATTGATCACTTCAAGCACTTCATTGCAAAAAAGAAAAAAAAAGGAAAAGGAAAAGAACAGCATATTTCATAGTTCTTGAAGAAATTATTACCTTTGCATTTGTTGAACCACTGATAAACCACAAAAGTCCTTCAACGACTCCTCTCCAAAATACTCTGTGTAATTTAGAAAATGATAATCACGAATAGCATTTTTAGATGACACAGATGAAAATATTTCAGAATCACATAATAACCTAGGGTGAGGAAATGAGATTTCATGAGTGAAGACTAAACATCAGTTTGGAAAAATCTAGTTATTGCAATACAAATAGAGAACTTTGCAGATAAAGAACTTTGATAAAGAACTTTGCAGATTGTACTGCATCTGTAGGTGTAGCCAGCATCAATAAATGCAAGACAAAGATGTCTTTCATTGAAGTGGCAGAAGAAATAGAGACAATATTTTGGAAAAAAAAGAGGGGAAGTATGCATATAAAGCCCAAGTTTAGTATTACCTGACAACCAAAATTTGATAGGGTACCAGTCCCTGTCCTGTCACCTTTCAAGGTGCCACTTGAGATAATTTCTTCAACCAGTCTTAGATATGCATATTCATTATGTTTCTCAAAAGTAATCTTTGGAAGAAATGCGAAATTCTTGATGTCAATCTTGGTGGAATTTAAATTATCATTAAACTTTGCTGCCGTGCTTTTAGAAATAGTGCCATTTTCTAAATTCTTTACACGAACATAAGTCACAAAAGAATATCGCATATTGTTTTCCACTACTGGTCGAGATGAATACCATGGGTGAACAAAGAAGAATCAATAGCTGGAATAAAGGTATCACATTTAGTGTTTGTCTCAATTTCAGTGATGCGGATGGCATCACATTCTGGTGCATTAATTGTTTCCCTGTATTAAATAAATGATATCAATATTAACCGTATGGAAAAGTACTAATATTTGGTTTATTCATTGAGAAGCATGTTACCTCAATATCTGACCACCTCCTATAACAAATACCTTTTCAATTGAGAAACTGTAAGGTTCTTCAGCCAACAATGCCAAGGCTGATGGAATGCTTTTGCATATTACAACATTTTCTGCAGTTGTGATATCAAAACTTTCAGAACGAGTTAGCACAACATTTAATCGTCCAGGTAGGGGTCTGTACTTAGGGGGAATACTTCCCCATGTTTTCCTACCCGTCACTACTGCATTCTTTTTTTCTGGACTTGATGTGGTCAATGTAAGCTCCTTGAAAAATTTGAGGTCAGATGGCAATCTCCATGGTAACTTCCCATCCTTCCCAATGCCCATGTCACGAGTAGCAGCAACCACAACTTGATAACTCCTAGGATAAGAATGCATATTGACATTGCCACTAGAAATGCTCATTGGAACATCACCAGAGACAATAGAAAATCTTCTGTAAGAACTGTACTTTGAAGTTATGTAAGATACTCTGAAGGTTGGGGGCTGCAGCCACATAAGGATTGCAGAAGCAATTTTTACAAGAACTCAGTAAAACCTGAAAATGATAAGATGAAACTGAAACGCTAATAATCTAGATGAAGTCTCAACTCAGAATCAATTCCAAGAATCATGACAAGACCCACATCAACTATTTCCCAAAATTAGAAAGGAAAACTCATGTAGATAGTCATTATGAAGTTCAAACTGAACAGAAACATGCTTAGCATTCGCAAGAAAACAGGACCACCAACACATGATGGAAAAAAAATGAAAGTGGAAAACTAGTCCTTTTAATTGAAGTCAGCTACAAGTGCCAACTGCCAACTTATAGAAATTGCAACAATGCTTTACAGGGGTTCCTCCATGACCCATGAAAAGGAAATGACATTATTTTAGTGGAGAAAATAATAAGAATATGTCATAAAAACCTTTGAAAAAAGCATACTCCTCTGAGCGCAATGTTGTATCAGCATCTGCATATCTGCTGAAAGCTAGTCAGATCCAACCATCTATGTCCAAGAGGTCCAACATTAGCGGTTCATAAAAGAAACATATTAAAATAAAATAGGAAAAGAATTAAAGAATTTGTGGTAATTAAGAAGCAAATCTTCAGCAAAATCAGCAGTTTTCCAGACCACAAAAGTTGAGCCACTTCCATTCCAAGACATCACATCATCAGTGCTTGGATTCATTATTATTATTTTTTTTTCAAAAAGAGCGCCGGAACATACCTCTGCGCCTTTTCTTTCCCGACTCTCCTTTCACCCACCCACTCAAAGACCAAACCAAAATCTAAAATAAAGTATAAACTAGGATTAAAAAAAAAAAAACTATCTAATTACAGTATTCTTATTCGGTGGGGTTTGTGTTTTTGTTTAAATGGAGCAATTAAAAAGCAATAAAGCAGTCAAGAATTTCTAACCCTCTATAAAACCCAGAAAAGAAAAATAATTTAGAACCAACAAGATTGTTAAAAAGCTTCCATGTATGAATCCTACGGTGATTTGAGTTAGACGCGGCATAAGTTAACTCACTTCTCTAACCTGTATTAGAATTGCGCCAGCATTCTCAGAGAAGAGAAAACGAAAAGGGGTTAGGGTTTTTAACCACCAAGGAATTGATCGGAATTCGGAAAGAGATAACTGGAGGGAATCTTTTAAATATGGATCGATAACCATTCATTTCTTTTTTTTGCCAAGAAATAATTCATTTCTTCATTGTTTAGCAATTAATAGCAATCTGCATAAAATGCCAGCCGTTCCTTCGAAAGACGGATCGTCGTTCAGCTATATGCGCACAAAATATCTCTATGATCCTCAAACGACAGCCTTTAATGGCTTTTAACTTTGCATTCAAAAGAGAGGGCGTATAATGATCTCGGAAAATGACTCGTGGTTTGGTTTGAAAATCAGTTGTTCTACAGTTGGATTAACAGTCGAAGAATTAAGCAATAAAATTAAAGAAAGTTCTGAAGAGTGATCATGACAGATTCACAATCAAAATCATGCACTCAAGGCTCTCGCCTCAAATCAAAAAAAAAATAAAATAAAAAATAAAATAAAACTCACTCTTATGCAAAAATGTTTTATGATAATCGAAGTGCATAATTAATAATTTTATATTAAAGTACAAATATTACCATTTTTTTGGGCTGGGCTGATGCTCAAATAAATTTTTAATGTTTTTTTTTTGTCTTATTAAATTCTTGACCTTTTGAAAATGATACAAGTAAAATACTTCCATTATATTTTATTAAACAAACATTAAAAAAAATATAATGTGACTAATGAGTTTCATTACTTGTATTTTATATTGATATAAAAAAATATTTTGTAAAAAATTAAAAATAATTAAATATAATAAATTAATCAAAACAAATGAAAGTTTACATTTATATAATTTTCTTATGTAATTTTAATAAATTAATAATAAATTGTAATGAGTATATAATTTTTCTCTGCAATTATGTATAAAAAAATAAATTAAAATAATTATATTACATGAAATATAATAATATTTTATATAAGTATATTTTTTTAATAAATTATACTTTAATATATAAGGACTAAAAATTATTTTATATTAAATTAAATTTGTAATATTTTAATTAATTAATTTATTTTATTAACTTTGAAAATATTAATTTTTTTCTAAAGAGTTTAAAAAATATTTATATAAAAATAAAAATTAATACGTATGTGCATAGATATTAATTTTTTATTTTTAACATCATTTGATAAAAATTTTAAATTATGGACAAATAATTTTATATGTGTCATTTTAGAAAGATTAAGTGTCTAATATGACTAAAAAAATATTAAGAGCTCACTTAAGTGTCAATCCAAAAAAAGATTCTATTTGTACCTTTAGCCATAATTTTATGTAAGGTTCGCTATTATAGAATAAGAAAACCCACATTTTGCATGACCTAACTATATTAAAAACTCGATATTTTTCGCTACACGCACGAAGCCTTTCATTGATGAATAATAGTAGTAATGAAAACTTCAATGTTTCCTAAAATATGTATTATTTTATTTTATGTTTCCTATTTTATGTATTATTTATGTAATTTTCAATTTCTCCTAAAATATATGGAAATCAGAAATGACATGGTAGGAATTAGGAAAGCATCTCAAAGATGTTATTTATCCTCCTTTCTTCTTGTAATATATAAGAGTATCTTCAATGTGATGATTATTTTAAAGTGTATATTTTGTTTAATAGTGTATTGCATTTTAATTGATAAAAAATAAAAAATTTTACTCAAATTCAATACTTTTTATATTTTACTATTTATTTTACTTTATCCCTTAAATATTAATGATTTTATTTTTTTAATTTTTTTCTTTTTTAAATTTATCCAATAAAAAAATAATATTAAAATTATAAGCATGAAAATTTTTACTATATTAATTAAAATTATAATAAAGAGTGATATTTAACTCTCTAAATATAAAGAATTAAATCAATTCTCTTTTATATTTTTAAAAAATAAAAAGTCTATTAAATTTTTTTTTTTTTTTTTTTTTTTTGGTGATTCTTTATAATAAAAAGTTAAACACATTCAAAGAGTCTCGAAGATCTCCAAACATAAGTTGAAGTCTCGAATTTTATCCACATGTGAGGAACCTCGTACTAAAAATCAACTTCCGGAAAGAAAGTCATATACATCTCCAGAGCCCAAAATAAAATATAAAATAGGAAGATCTTTTACTTATTTCTATTAATATCAGATTATTATTCCAATACTCAAGGGAACACATGCGTATCTATAGAAGATCAATTAAGTAAACATGGAAACATCACCAATGAATTCCTTCTGTACAAAAAACTCTACTTCACCAGCAAAGCTTCTTTTTCTGCACCGGTCAGAAACATATATTATTTGACTTGATTAAATAAAAACAACAATCTATTTTAATTGTTCCAGCATGAAATATAAAAATATAATCTTCAACTTACCCGAAATCTGGCTTCCTCTTGTCTATCTATATATGCAAGAAGCTCTTCTTGTCTGATCAAAGCTTCGTGCAAAGCCTGTAAGGAAGAAGCATGAGTAGATAGAAGTAAGCCCACACCCACCTAAGAAATTTAATATTCGTGCTAAGGAACATATTCCCAATTCCAGAAAAAATAACAGCTGGTTTGTTAGGGTTGTTATTGTGACAGCAGAAGATACCTCCCTCAATACACTTGTACACTGAGAATCTCAACCAAATATTTTTCTGCTTCGGCATGCACCCATAAAAAATCATACTCAAGCTCATTGGCTGATTATAAAGAAAAGAGGAGATTATTCAGACCCAATAAGTTTTTTTTTTTTGAAATGATTACTCAACTAAGTTTCAATTCCAAATTACTTGAGGATGATTACATGGATCCTTTCTCGTCATTGAATTCAAGACCAACTGCCTGAGAGTAATCATTTTTACAACTCCAACTCCAGCTCACACACTTTTGGTCCACCTAATTAGTTGCCATGCCTAAACTAATTACAGGTAATCTATTATCCAGGGATTAGTTGCTTTCCAATAACACAGACAAACATTTACAGATAGGAGGGGAAGAAAAATTCTGTTGCTTCAGGGCTTTAAGAGAATCCCGGTGCTCCAGTAAGAGGTCAAATGATATCCTACATTTTACTAATAAAGTACGACACTTACGAGAGCATTTACAATCAAAATTTTCACCCTAAGGATCCAGTTAGTCAACATATTTCCCAGTAAATGAGGTCTGAAGCTATGTATCTAATAGGTATGTTGCAGGTCCTTAGGAAGTGTGATTTTTAAAGTAGGAAAAGGCAGCTGACCTTTGAATTTGTACAAAATCATTATATTTCAAGAAGTGTAGGTAGGATGAACTAAAAGATATAATCACCTTTTTTGTTACAATTAGCTCAGCTTCTAATGCATCCACTCGACAAACAGCAGCATTTAGCAACTCCTCTTTCTCATAAGGCATCTGAAAAGGCTTCATCTGTAGCACGTCAACCTTCTCTTCAAGTTCACCCAGCCTTTTCAAGATAGATGAGAGCATGTCTTTTTGTGTAAATCCTTGAACAGGAGAAGAGGGATGAAACTCCTCCTTTAGCACCAGTTCAAAAGTTGGATTGGTAGCATCACAGACAGAATTAACCACTGGGTTTTTCTTAGTTGTCCAAATTGGCAGTGAACGGATAAAAGTAAGGAAGGCTATGAAGAATGCCATGAGCAGAGCCCAAATATGAGCAAAGATTCTTTCTGGAGTTTTCTCTGTGCTTGGTGGAGGTGGTGTTCCTACAGTGAATTTCATTAAATTTATTCAGTTCCAAATCAAAAAATATAATAGCAGGAAATAAAACTAACTACCAATTTGTGACGAGGAAACCCTCATCAGAAAAAACAAAAAGGAGGCATAATGCCCAGAGCCAACCAGAAATCCTGGGGTGGCTTTTACCTAATATATCCTCCATACAGCTATACGCTACCCATTTTTGTTCCAATGCAGTAACATCCCACCAGAAATTTTTTATTTTTTGCACAAGTAAATGGAATATGAACACTCTAAGATGAAAAATACTTCTGACAGTAGTTCAAAAGAAAAAAAAAATACTTCCTATCAATGTTTAATTGGTAAGGATGGAAATTTTCTCATTTAATGAGATCACTTTCTTATTGAAAGATCCTATACATCTGCATCTGCTTTAATGGATTCTTTAATTGAATACTAGACAGATCTTCTCCATATGATAAAGCTGACAATAAATGAACAGGATATGTAAGATTGATTTTTAACAGTGCAGTTGAACTTGCTAACCTCTGGAAGTATGTGGCTCTTGAAAGGCCACTTGTTTCTTCCATCCGCCATCCACAGTCTTATCAATCATAGGAATATATTCATCATATTCTGAGAAGCCTCCAGTAGCACTTGCCTTACCAACTGCCTTAGCCTGTAAGAACATGCAAGCATATTGCCAATGAGTTCAATTTAATGAAGATACCAGCCTTACATTTTGCTTGTGTTTTATGTATTCACTGATTTTTGCTGAAGTGATTGAATGGAGATCAGTCTTCAACTAATTTAGCTAAAGTTTGGATAGATGCTCATACTTTAAAATTTTCATATCCACAAATATCAATAAAATCACAAGTTGAAGCAAATTGTTATAAATATATTACAGAAGAAGGATAACGTGAACTGTGAAACACCCATGCATTTATCAATTTGATAACAACATTTGGTTGGATACTTCAAATTTTACATTAATAAATATGACCAAGTGTAAGAGACCGTTAAACTTTAAATACATCTAAAGCTGAGAAAAATCTCTTATAAGAATCCCACAGTAACCAAGTGTGATACCAATTGAGAATTCTACCCAAAAGGGGAAAAAATCAAAGATTATGCATACATCACTAATGCACAGAATGATAGTCAGAAGACAAGTTTGTGAAGAAAACATGTGGTAAAATTTTCTAATTAGATTGTACAAAAATCATCATTTTTGTGATCACACACCAATCATTATCTGACAGGTTATCTCAAAAAAATATATATATATATATCTGACAGGGAAGTTTATCATGAAGTGGGTTTCGAAAAACTAAATATTCATAATACCCAGGTGTGATACCTTCAAAATTGAAATGTAGCAATCGTTGTATTAATATCAAGATATAACAATTATTATTTTGATTTCAATCCAAAAGCATACATATCTAGTCCAGCAAGTCAAAAGGAATGGGTACTTCATGGTACTAAAGGTCTTGTAGCTAGGTATTATGTTTAAACACAAACAAATCCCAAGTGACTCAGATGTTCATAGAATATATTACATTCTATATGTTAACAATAAAACACCTACTTCTTCACAGACAGGAGTCAATTTTGGAAGCAAATAACTCCTAGTTGTTTTAGGAGATGCAACATCTTCCACTTCAGATCCAGACTCTGCAGTAGATGTATCACTAGTTTTTATCTGACTTAACAGAAAAATGAAACCAGCATTAGATAAAATTGCAAGAGAAAAGATGGGTCTATGTGGTAAAAGAGGGTCTGTTGAACAATACCATTGGATAGTGTGGCTTATCAGAAGCAATCACCCTTCCTTCAGTGCTTGAAATTGTTACTATTTGTCTGGAATATAGTGCTTCACCATTCTCAACCATCTGCATGCAGAGAGGCAATCATAATGGTTGAACATATATACAACATGATTACCTAAGAAAGGGACAAAAAATATGGTGAAATAACAGCTATACAGCATAACCACCATTTACTTCAAGATAATCAAAAACCTTTAGTATATCTGGATCTTTCCATGGCCCCTTGTCGGATCTCATACAACCTCCCTGATCAGCACAAGTACAGCTACCACCCAGAAATTCAGGCAACTCACTAGACAAGGTTGAGCATATTTCAAAAATTTTAGACAGTTCATGTATTTGAAGGGGAAACAACTAGAAAAAGAAATCATAAGATTTGACTACCTCGCATCTATTATTTCAAGTAATTTATTCTGGTACTTGTTTCCAAGAACCTGAGGATCAATTCCAAAATCAGCCAATCCTATAATTTACTTTTGTTATGCATAAATGGTAGATGATTTGACAAAAATGAGGGGAGCACTACTCACATGAATCTTGCTAGCTGTCTGGGAATCAAGAAAAGATTTCACTGTGTTCCAGACCACCTTGAAAGTAGGACCAGCATTAATTATAAACATTCGGCAAAGTGTCTGCAAGAATTGGTGTTTTAGTTATGACAAAGGATATACTCTCAATTTGAGTTTGAATCCCAAAATACAAGGATTTTCATTCTCGGAAACCTTTATGAGAATTGGAAGCATAACTACCTACCTCAGGATAGTTGTCCCCATCAATCTTTTGCAGCCGCGTGATGAGTTCTCGTGCAGGTTTGGAAAAGTTTTTATAACCCTAAAGAACAAATTCATTTGAACAAGAAATTCAGGACCTAAGCATATTCCTACTAGGCCAAACTAGAAATGGCGCCCTAAATTAGAATAAATAAATAAAAGCAGAGAACATACCACGCCTTGAACATCCAAAATAGTTGTACTTGAATCTATATGTCTCTTTGCAGCAATAGAGCATGCTGGAAACTTTATTGCAAAACTCTTTTCAAACTCTTGCACATGATATCTCAAATATCGTTCCATAGAGGTCACTTGCATAAGTTTGCAGGGATCAACTTTCCCTAGTCTTTCAATGTAGACGGGCCTACCCTCTTTATCTATACCATGATAACACTGAGGGTAGTACTTTAGAACTTCATTCAGCTCACTGAACTCAAAATCCTGGGGTTAAAATATTAAGATATATCATGACATAAGGCAGAAATTGGACAAGTATTTAATCCATGAATCAAACACAATGCTTTTTTATAAAAGAAAACAAAAATGACAATTATATGATGCTAACTACTACTCTGAAGAATAGGCAAGATAAGATAAACAAGAAACACCACAGACACAGCGGCAAAGATTGCATTAGGTTCAAGCAATTAATAGATAATATTACCTCCATAATTGTGTCAGTACCAAAGTCTTTCCTCCATTGGATCATATTGCTCCACATTTGCTTTGCTTTCTCAAACTCAAACTTTCTTGCTTTTAAGAACCTGAAAAAAGGTGATTATTGAGCATCATCCTGAAGCTGTACATGAGCACCAAGCTAGCTAAACCACAACTAGCTTGTTTATAAAAGAAAAAAGCTGTCAAGTTCAATGCGAATGCTATTAAGAACCTCATTCTTATGAGCAATATATAACAGTTTAAAAAGGCAAAGACTGAATATGAAATAATCCACCATGCATGTAGCTAAAACTATAGCTTTTATTAATTGACAAGGAAAACCAATATGAACAATGAGACTATCATTGTCAATATTATCCAACTATAACTCTTACACAAGCTACATAAAAATTCACCAAGGAAAAAGCAAGAGATGATAATTATTATTTATTAAATTACTATACTTTAACAATTACCAATTATCATTTAATATATAAAAAAATTGGGATAAGAAAAATATAGATCTTATCACCACATCATCTCTTCCTCTGTCACTCTCCATAAATATGTCACTTTATAACTAATTATAAAAGTTATTCTAAGTAAAAATATATACTACATCAGCAATTTGGGAGTTTAAGCATATGCTCTTCAAAGTATAGCCATCACAACTGAAATAGACATTAAAATTTATATTTGTAATTGATACAAATTATAATATTAGCAATAATTCATAACCAAACGAAAGATTCGAATTTTTTTTAGTCATTGGCCAATCAAATAACAGAGTCTAACAAGTTATTAAAAAGAAAAGCATCATCAATTGGCAACACTGCAATAATCCCAAGTGTGACCTAAGTGTAAAAACAAATTTCAAGATAGCAAAGCTGTAATCAGCAACGAGTGTTTGCATTCATAAATTCTAATGGGAAGAAAAGGAAAAGCACCTCAGCAACATGTGATAATCATCATGTCTAGAGGGAAGCAAGTCATCCGCAATGAGTGCCTGTCTAAATGCATCTACAACCCGCAGCTCCTCAACATCCCTGACATCCTCAATTGCAGTAGCAATCCCTTCGCCACCACTTTTACTCCTCTTCTTATGGAGAGAACGTCTGATTTTTTTAGATGCCTTCATAGCTTTCTTCTTTAGATTCCAATTTCTAGTCTTCCTGTCTTCCTCTGAGTTCTCAAAATCAGATTTCCTTTCTTTCCTTTCATCATTGCAAGAAGAGCCTTCAAAGCCTACACAACATCAAAGAAAAGATTCAACAAGATTAGACCTTATATATAATCAAATGTAGAATGGAAAACGGGTGAGAAAATTGAATTTCATTAGCATGTCAAATTATTACAAATCTAACTACCAATTAAGTCGCTATCTATTTACAGTATTGTTAGACATCATATGGTAACTTATTTTGCAATTTGAGTTAGTACATTAACTTGTATACCATAAACTACAACTCTGTTCTTTTGGAACCTAAGACTGCCAAAAATATCAACAAAAAACAAAGCCGGTTAATCAAGCAGAGTTTCTATACTACCGTAACAAAATTAGCAAAAATAACAATTCCAAACTAAATACTAGCAAGTAACTGACAATTTAACCTAAGAATCCACAAAAATAGATGATGAAAAAAAAAAAAACAGACACATCTATAGTTTTTCCAAATAATGAATTGAATCAGTCAAAGGGAGGGCGCTTACAAGGCCTTGCGAAGCGATCCAACGGTCCCGACATGTCGATTATCAGCTATAAAGATCAGATTCGATAACAGAAAATAATAATAATAATAATCGCTCCAAATAAACGAAAAAAATCAGATAATTAACGACCGAAAAGATAAAAGAATCGTATTCTTAATTTGGATCACCCAACGCACAATCCAATCCAATCGTCGGCTACTGCTACAGCTGGGAAAGACAGCTGTAGCAAACAGAAACAGAGAATTACGTGGCTTTGATAAAAAATCCTACAGAAAATTAGGGGGAAAAAAAAAGAGAAAATAGTAGAAATTGTCGCTGAAGCAATTCGAGCGATTTGGAAACGCTGACAGACGGTGCGAATTACGGCAGGGAACTCTCTTGTCCAGTTTCGGTGGGTCCTACGGCCGCGTGGCAGTCAAAGACGTAGCCATGTGTAGGTTTGCTTGGCGGGAATTTCGCTAGGTTATAGCAACAACGGATTACCTTTTTTTTTTTTAACCGCTCTTTTTAGATCATGTTTTTAATTATCTAAATCATCATGTTTTTAACGGTGCAGATAGACGGTCAAATAATTTTTTCTTTTAATTTTTACCCATTTTCTTGTTCGGCTGTGGCTACTGTATCGCAATAATTATTTTTAAAAAATAAAATGAAATGAAAATTCAGCATAACATCTCACGATGAGATAAGATGAAAATTTTCAGCCTTAAAAACTTTCTAAAGCCATCAATTGAGACTTCACAAACAAAACTCGATAGCTGTTGTTGAAAAATTCAAAGGAAAGATGATTAATTCTGAGATCAAACTATAAGGGGATTCTTTTGTTTACTTGTTTTTCCCTCTTTTCTTTTACCAGATTCCAACCTTGAGAAGAATATCCCTTCTAGTAGTTAAAACTACTTTCTAGGATATGGATGTAGGAAATATTCGAAATATCACAACAGCGGCAAGACATTTTTCGATTAATATACATTCAAAATTGTCGATGTAAATAATAACAGATCCCATACAATCAAGGGCCAAATGATCAGAAAAATTCAGAAAACAGGTAGTATGCGAGGGAGTCGATCTTCAATAAGTTAACCCATCCAATGTTTTACTGCTTGTGATTTCACAAACTAAACACAACTTTAACAGAGATATCAAAACACATAACAGCAAAATGCAAGGAGAGCCCCTTGTGCAATTAATAGCTAATAGGCTTCAGCGTCCACAGCAGAATAATAAGTAGAAATTAACAAGTGTTAATTGCTTAAGCAAAGTTTATCTATACATATATTCACAAACTTGTTACATACACATCGGTAGAAAGGCAAAGGGACATATGACATGACTTGTTACTGCTATATGCAGCTGACCTCATCAGCTTCCAACAATGGTTTCTATATACAAGTTCTCGTGGAACAACTGAAACAAGAACAAATACCAATTAGTATCATATCTACCAAATTTTTAATTAAAAATAGGAGCAGTGATGGAGTTCTCACCTATCATGTATATTTCTTCAAGTTCCTTTTAGCCCGAAATTGGCCAAGTTTATCCCTCCATTGAGCTGCAGTAGAAAATGAAAGTTATTAAAATGTAAAAGATACTAAATTATTAACAAAAACAAACTCACTGAAGGGAATAGGGAAGTTTCAATACCCAACTGATTACATAAAGAACTGCTAGGGAAAAATATGTAACCATATCATTACGAACATGGAAATTTCCAAATCTCAAAAATTAGCAGATTATTTTGACTTGATATTTATAGGAGGTTTTAGTGTTGTGCAATGCTGTGAACAAAACCAATTTAGCTTCATTCAAATTGGTAACACCCAACACATGGCCACTGACACTGTTCAAATAATGTGGAAACTCAACATTAATTGCAAAATGCATTGATTCAATCAGCCTTTTCCATTTAAAACTTAAAAGAACCATCAAAAGCAAGTCCCACCACATTCAAAACTATGTTCTCAATGTCCCAAAAACAAATTATAAGGAAACGTACCAGCATCTTGATAACGTTCCTCAATGACAGCTGTCATCATGTTGCGGACAAGATCAAACTCCTTGGTATCGAGACAAGGCTGACCCGTGGGCCTGCAAACATATTACTTCAAATCAAACACTTTACTTTCTTGAAACAGAGGTGCCATGTAGTTAGATTCTAATCCACTTTATAAGACTATCCATCAAGTAATCATTCCGTTTGTGACTACTAGTCAGATGATAATGGCCCTGAGAGTGTTTATGAATTTGAACTTGCTTTTCAATTAGTTACATTCTGGACAAACTCCGAATCTGGGTGGGTCAAAATGAATCTTCCATGTCCAATCGATTATTTAGTATGAGATCTTTGATGGAAGTTCTGTTCTCGAATCTTAGATAAGTAGCATCTGGAATCTTTAAATGAGCAGCATTGATCTCTGACTCACTATAAAACACATCCACTTCTACAAAGTCATAGCTTATTGACACTACATCATAAACAGAACAAACCCGCTGGCTCACCCACTACTTGATAATAAAAACCTCTTGCAATCAAAATCCAACAACATTTTTCCCCTATCACTTCAACCCCCTTCCCGTCCAAAAAAAAAAAAAAAAAAACAAACAGGAGAAAGAAAAAAGACCCAATTCTAAGATATGAAGACTAACCGGTCTAGTTCGGTAAATAACAAGCCATCTGAAGCGGGAAACTGTGTTAACTTTCCAGATTCAATGACTCTCATCCCATCACTGTATGCCAGGTATTTGTTGACTTGAATTGGTACCTGGACAGCATGAAAAAGTTGCAGATCATAAAACCACTAATATAAAACATTCAATTTCAACTCATAAAAAAAATGAAAACTAAAAGCAGTACCGCAATCTTAGGTCAGTTGCGCAATTAAAAAGTTAAAACTACTCTACTCTATGTTATATCTGAGATCAAACTAAGTAGTTTATTGATGAGGCATCAAACTATATTTTCATATCGGTATATCAAATTCATCATAATATTAGTGTCAACATCAACTATAAATCATCAAATTGACAAAATACACCAAAATGAAAATTCACCCCTTCCAACAGAAATTTCAAGTTTAAGTGCAACAAATATTCAAAAGTCACACATGAAAATCAGTTTGACTGACATTGTTAGAGCTTTTCTCTGCAGGCAATTTCAAACAGGCTAATGCTTTCACAGTTTTGTGCAATTTGTAAGCTCCACATGCTGATACAGCAAACAAAGAAGAATCAAGTTTTTTCCCACTTAAACATTAAATTTTTTGTTGCCTTGTAAGGATGATGTGTCCATGTATCTCATCCCTTACCACATCATAAAAAATCTTACCGTGGAATACAGAACAACTTATTGGTCTTAGACTACCAAACTATGCTACCATGCTTGCTTGGTCTCTAAGAAAATGCAACATTTTTATCTTCCATACCAATTATAAGTGATGAGATCCAACATTAATTCCAATAATATATTTTGAAGTACCCAAAATATCATGTCAAGGTCAACTGGTTGAAGGAAATTTATGGTGCCCCTTTCTACATCAAGCTTGCACATTTTGAACCATCCAAAAATATGTCTAAGACTTCCTCTTTCCTCAATGACAAGTCTCCGCAACTCAAAATCATTGACTATCAAACAAAATTATCTCAAATCAATCATGCAATTATGAATTGGAAATTATGTCATGTTGTGTGACACATACTGTGCATGTCCAATTAAAACAGCTAACTTACTAATTTTGATTTTTTTTGCGAAATTTTAAGAACCATTGATGTGAAGATAAATTCCTTGCAACAAGGGTACATTAGCAGTAGTAGTTCCATGATGGAAAGCTCAATGGAGAAAAAGTTTAACAAACAACAACATTAATAGAGTACCTTGCATCTCACTGCAATATTTATGGCATCAGAAGGACGAAGGTCAAAGCTGACACATTCTGTCTCATTACCCACCTATGAAACATAAAAGAGAGTTGCTAAAAGTTTATGCTTGTATAACTAGTTGACAACATAACAAAATAATTCAACTGGATAACAAGGGTTGTGAACCTTCGTGAGGTATAACTGAGCAAAATATGCCTCATGCACCCTCTTAGTAATTCTAACAAGTCTGACCTGCAAAAGAGGAAGACAAGGATCATAATCAAGATTTTTATCTTGCAAGGGGTGTACAACATGTAGCAGAATATTTAATTATGACAACAGAGAGGACTACAAGCTTCATCTCCCTCATAGACTCAGGCTGTGATATTCCATTTTAAAATAAGGTTGCTTGTACACATCAGACAACTCAAGCCTAGTCTCTACCTATTATCCCCTCTCGGTAAGTAATGTTTAATCATCAGATAAAAAATAAAGGCACACGAACTTACTTCATAGCCCATCTTCTCAATCATTTCTTTCACCACTTGATACAGAGTTGGTCTAGCCTGGAAATGAATTGATAAATATTAAATAGAAACGGTGAGTATGTAATATGAAACAAATACAGGCAGTTGCCAAATTTCAAAATTTACAGCTCCATTAATCCAGAAATATAAAGATCCTGACATGATAAAGAAGGCTATTATAAACATACAATTTGAACGTTGCGCACAGCTGCCATGAGCAACACACTGGGCATTTCCACTGCATCAAAGGCATATCATAACTTCAAAATGACCAAGACTGATGAGATAACATCTAATGTGAAATTCATGAATGAAGTTCTATGTACTTTAATAGCCACTATAGGAAAGATAAACATACAAACAATTATTGGGAGGAGAAGACCAGTCCCATCTTCCATCTTCAATACAATTGCAGGATGTGGCGCATAGTCTGGCAGGTGCCCACCTTGAGGGTTGTTATGGACACATCTTAAATGCCTCCCATCCCTCATTTTGATCATAAAACCATCTGCTCCGCTCTTCACCTCAACTATATGAAGAAATCAAAGGGAAACATTATTGATTAGTGATATTTAAAACCACACAAACAAGAAACTTCTATGAGCATTTGCGAGTAGGCAGCTTATACTCAATATTATACAGGCACGTTATACCTTAAGGAACTTAAGAGCAGAAGCATAAGTTATCTGTTATTACATACATACCCGCTTCAACTATACTAGAATTGACATAATCTTCATCGTTTTCATTGAAGTTTTCTGCTGTACTCCCATTGCCATTCGAGGATGAACTCAAACAACACTGCACCGCATAGCGCCTATGTGCATTTAGTTGAGGAGAATATGCACCCAATTTAGTTTTGTAGCCATTGATCCTCTTGAATCTCCATAACCCACTTTTAACAAGCCTAGCATTCACCAAGGGAACATTCACTGGCAGAGTGTAAATTCCTGCTTGTTTTGCACGCACAGCAGGGCAAATCACTGGTCCTTGCACTGACGCCATCTCACCCCCTTACAAGTCCTACACAATCATTAAAAAAAAAAAAAAAAAAAGAAAAATCCATAAAACAATGTACTGAAATAGAAGTCGAACTATGCAACAGAGGTAAAAAGTAAAATTGAAAAGGACATGCCAAGTTTCCTTTACAGAGAATCAGATAAATAGTAAGAGAGGAAATGAATTTCCATGATTTGTTTTTTATAATTAGTTCCAAATTAAGAAACAAAAACAACAAATAAGACAAATTCATTATTTCTACTCAGTTTAAGAACAACATAACGAATCGAATCATGTTTCCCAGTAACCAAACAAAGAAGATCAAGTCGTCTTTATCTACAAAGCACTCGATCGTCCCTAACAGTGACATAGTATTGAACAAAGTGAAAGATCACAAAGAGAAAACCTGAAATCCTCCAAAAAAAGAGCACTCTCTCTGAGTATCTCTGTCAACCTTTTTACAAAGATCAAGTTCAAAACTCCACCGATCAGAGCTAGTAAGTGGAAATAAACACTAAGCGGAAATCCGATTATGTCGAGAATCAAGAATCTCGGGAATTCAATTAAATTCCTCTGCGAACTTAAATACTTGTGTGAACAGAGAAAGGATCGGAAGAATGATGAAAGAGCTTGGAGAGCAAGCAATTAAAGATCATAAAAGGATTTGAATGTACCGACAATAAAGGATCAGATAAAAGAGGAATGAGAGATAGATAGGTAAGGACTGAGGAGATAAAAAGATTCTTTCTTTTCTAAGAGAAAATTAGAGGAAAGGCATTATTAACTATCAAAGAGATGCATACACCATCAAAAAATTAAACCGTAGAACGTAACGCTGATTTGCTGAGCCACCTCCATTTGTCTATGATGGTCTAGGTCAAATGACGGTTCTAACCCCGATGGAGTTTATAATGGCACTGGGACTAATTTTGTCCGGTAAAAATGGTAACTAAATTTTCTGCATGACCCCAAAATCAGCTGGACAAGCAAACAAAAAAATCATTTATTTGTAAATTATTCAAAAAAAAAATACAATTTTTTTAATTATTCAATTTTACCTCAAGTAAAGACAAAATAAAATCAACATATCTGTAGAGTACTTTTTGAGAATGACAAATATAAGGAAGGAAATATTTATCTTCTATTAAATGCTTATACCTAACTAACATATAAATATAATAACAACATATAAGATAAATTTAAATATAAATATTTTTTCAGTATAAAAAATATATATAGAAATGTATATGTATTTGGTATAGGTAATTATTTTTCTAATTAGACAATAAAATTAAAAAATTAGTGGAAATTTTTTCGTAATATACTGGAAGATGGAAGGGTATAAATGACATGTAGTCAAACTGGATAAACCAAAATGCAGCATCTTTGAACCCATTTTTCTCCGAGTGACATCAAAATTCACTATCGGACAGGTCGACTGCCCAAAAATATCAAGATGCCCAGATGACTGCCACGTGGAAATGATTGGAATGGATAAGCCTCTTGGCTCTCTTCAAAAAATATCCAATTTCTGGTTTTTTCCTAAAATATCACGATACATATACGAAATATTTTGCATATTTTTGGTACATACATACGTATACTGCTCACTGGACAGTTGTACTACTAATGCCATATTAGGGGGTGTAAACCAACTGTCTGATATACTCGGTCAATAACGAGGTTGCCAAACTCCATCCGGCTCAGTCGATTTAACAGACAAAATGGAAAATCGGTCTATAAATCGGATCAAATTACTTATAAATCAATGATCTTCCATAATGAATTTTCACAATATAAAACGAATGTGATTTTGTTTTCTTTTTTATTTTTGAAGTTCAATTAATTGTATCGTTCGTTCAAAATATATTACGTGTGTTATCTATGCATATCAACAAATATTTGGCAGTAAATTTTGTTAAGTGAAAGTGATGATAATGATACTCAACCATAAAATTTAATTAAATATAATATATTAAAATTAAATTGAAAAAGTTATTAAGTATGATTTATATATATATATATATATATATATTAATTAAAGTTCTTTTAGATTTATGTTGAATATTAATAGATTAAAATTTACGTTGAGATATAATATTACTATAATTTTTTATTTATGTCATTGTTTAATTTTAATTATATGTATATTATATTATTTAAAATTTCAATTTCAACTCTAATTCAATCTCTGACTAATGATTTTTTATTTTCACCAATTTAAAAGTCTGACCGAACCTGAATACCATGGTCAATAATCTATGATCAACTCTATAAAACCGCAAGGACTCATTCAAGTTTTGTTTATGAAATAAAGTTAACAATTATATCAAAGTAGTAATATTAAAATCAATCTCAACCCCTGTGATCTCGAAATCAAGCCTTCATATGTGTGTGTGTGTCTATATATATATATATATATATATATATATATATATATATTAATTTAATAACTTTAAATATTTCTTTTTGTTTAAGTTTATATTATAGTGTATTATTCTATGTTTTCAAACCCGGCCCGGTCTTAGAACCGGTGAAGGCAGAGGGTCACGGGTTAAAGGTCGAACCGGGGTCGAACCGGAATTTTAAATAAATTAATATATTTATTATTTATATGTTAAAAAATATAATATACATATAATTAAAATTAATAAACGTTATTAGAGTAAGTAATGAACCGGGGGTGCAAATCTATAGTATTGGGCTTAGGTTCAACGTGTGAGCGCGCGATCTGCGTACATAAATGTCGAACCAAAATAGGTTGACCTGTGCCTACTTGAATTTTTCAATCATAAATTTTAATTTTTTTAGTCCAAATTTTTTTTTTAATATCCAAACACACACACACACACACACACATGCACACAAAAAAAAAAAAAAACCCAGTAAAAAACCGAACCGGACCAGAACCGAACCAATTTGGCCTCCGGTTCCCGGTTTTTCCGGTCGGACCGGCCGGTCCGGTCCGGTTCTGACAACATTGGTATTATTATAAGATCCAAATAGGTGTAAACGCATGGGGGAAAAAGAGGAAATTTATGAGACATTTTTTTTTTTTTTTGGTATTTGCTTTCTTTGCTTGCTAGTTTTACATTGATTGAATATAAAAGTATACAAAATTATTTAAAACTCATTTTTTCTTTCAATGTAAGTAAATTTCAGAACAAGCTTAATTAAGTTTGTCTTAAATTAAACAACATTTAATTAACATTGTTAGTGTGAAAAGAAGAAAAAAGAATAAAAAAGAATATTCAACAATAGCAGCCACTTATTTTGTTATTGTCAAACACCCGAATGCAGATCCAATAAGACTCCACCTATGCAGCTCCTTCATTTTCTTTCTTCAATCAAGTCATAAATCACTTATTGTATATATATATATATATATATATATATATATATTATAAACTAAGCATTCTATGTAATATTTACACAATTCATTAATACAATTATCAGTTCATCATGTAATCTAACATGGTATCATAGCCTAATAACTCATTAAAGGTCATTCTCCTTAGAAAATTCAGAAAATCTAGTTTTCTTCTGTGTAAATATGTCTCCTCAAATTTGCCCTCTATCACCTTTATATGCACATGTCAAATTTTTTTTTTTTTCTGACCATATCATCTGAAAGCCCCCATCATCATAAGCATTCTGCAACAAACCGAAGCTTCATCGGATGTCTAACTCACCCTCATGCGCCTCTTAAAGTTCTGAGACTGAACTCACTCTCTCAGTGCGTCGTTTGGAGGTTGAAGTCGCCCAGTCAGTGCCACGTCATCCATTCAGTCTCCGCCACGTGTCACGTGTCAATGTCACGTGTCACCTGCCACGTTCGCTCAATCAGCGTCACGACATCCACTCAGACTTCGACACGCGTCACATGACAGTGCCATGTGTCACCTGCCACATCTACCCAGTCAACGCCACGTCATCAGATACACCTAGTAATATGTTGCCACGTGTCATACTGTAAGTGACACGTGTCCAATGCCACATCATCTCTGTCAACTATGTCTCCAAATAGATCTCGCCACGAGTTAGACAGTGGCCCAGTGAACATATGCCATGTGTCCTACGTGGGACCCACTTCAATAATCGCCAAATGTCTTGTCCAATCATTTTTTGCCACATATCAGCCACATAACCTATTTATATCCTGCCATGTGTCAAAAAGTGGGCCAATCTCTACCACGTCATCATCTAGATCGGATATGACCTCGACCTGACCTGCGCACCTACCAGACCGGATCCGCCAGCTCAACCCGAATCCATTATGATCCACGATATGGTTCTCTGTCTGACCGAACCGGTTCAATTTGCTTTAACTAATCAGTTCAGTGATTTTTATACCATTTTTCAACAAATTCAGATTGGTTCACAAGGTTTTTAGATCTTCTGAGTTCAATTTTGCTGTCCTTTTTGTAAAATTTTGTCTCTATCTGAATTTTCTTAATTCTCCCTCAATTTTCTGTGTTTTTCTAATAACCAGTTCAACCATTTTCTGATCGGTTCTGAATGAATATTTACCGGTTCCCAAAGTTTTTAGACATTCTGAATTCAATTTTGCTGTTCATTTTGCAAAATTCTGCTTCTGTCTATCTGTTGTCGACCCTACATCAATTGTTTATGTTTTTGTGGTCTCCCAGTTCAACCCCTTTCCAATCGGTTCCGAATGAACCAATATTGGTTCCTAAGGTTTTTAGACCTTCTGAAATCAATTTTGCAGTTTATTTTGCAAAATTCTATTCTTATCAATATTTTTTTTTTTATGAACCAAGACTGGTTCCTAAAACTTTTGGATCCTCTGAATATATTTTAGGTGTCTATTTTGTCACTTTGTGACTCAATCTAATGTTTTGGGCCTTTTGAATTCATATTTGCCATTATGAATCTATTTCTGGCATATGTTTTACTAGTTTTTGAATTTATCTCTTCTTTTGGGCCGTCTGAATTAATTTTTTAGCCTTCTAAAGCAATTTATGGCATCTGTTTTATCAATTTTCAGACTTTATCTCCTATCATCACATGTTCTGCCACGTATCTTATTTGTACTCCGCCATTAAGATTGCTCCTCATGTTGCCACGTGTTTCGCTACGTGTCCAAATCTGATATGTTTTACCATATTCCATTATGTCTTCATGGAATTTTTCATATTTATTTTTCTGTTTTACTACGCTTATTAGTTGGTATGTCTTTATTTTCTGTTTTCAGTCTGTTTAAATAGTTTTTACTATGTATTCTGTTTTTTGCTTCAACCCGTTTTCCAAATTTACTGAGCAACCTCAAGTTGGTATCTAAGATACCACATTGAGTTTGAGGGGGAGTGTTAGTGTTAAAAGAAGAAAATAATAAGAAAGAATATTCAACAATAGTAGCCACCTCATTTGCTATTGTCAAACACTTATGTGCATATCCAACAAGACTCCAGCTATGCAATTCTTTCATTTTCTTCCCTCAATCAAGTCATAAATCACTCATTGTATCTATATATAAACTAAACATTCTATGTAATATTTATACAATTCATTAATACAATTATCAATTCTTCATGTAATATAATAAACACATTTAAATTAAAATTTTCAAGTTTTACTTTCGAGTTGACCTAAAATTAATTTTGAAATTATTAAGCAAACTAAGTTTAAATTATTTTAAAGCATATTTATCTCGTTATCCTACTAGAGAGGATTTGAGAGAGTTATAAAATACTGCCATAAAAATCTGTGGAAAATTAAATCAAGAGATTTCAATACTTAACAGGTGGCTTTAGAGCCTAAAGAAACAAGTATTGCAACATATGAAGAAAAAATTCATTCCGTTCCATAAAAATAATTGATTCATTTACAACCTTTTTATTATTATAGTTTCTTTAAAGATGGCAATTTCGTTATGCCTTACTGAACAAACAACTCATGTGGAATGAGTTTTTAACTCTCTTGTCCTATTCCCTCTTGACTTTAAAAATATATATTTTATGGTATATTTGTATGTTTTATAAATGTAAAAAAAAAATTATATTAGTGAAATATATTATAGTATAATCATAAAATATTAACTTTTTTTCTTAAATATTATCAAATGACATAAAAAGCATATATATATATATATCCTGACTTTTAAATTTTTAATATAGATTTGAGAGATTCAATTTTAAAAGCTAGCTTATTAAGGTTGGAGAGTCCATTTATATATTAATCACTTAACTTAACATTTTTGTATTTATTAAATGTTGGATATTCTAACACTCCCCCTCAAGTGACAACGGGGTATTTAAAGTTGTCACTTCAAACAATTAGATACTTTGAGTGACAACGGAATATTTAAAGTTATCACTAAAAACAATTAGGTACTTTGGGTAAATCAAAATAACTGTCAAAATATATTAGGTACTTGAATAAATCGAAATAACAAGCAAAGTAATTAGGTACTTGGTAAATAGGACCATCATACTCTGATATCATGTTAAATTTTTAATATAAATTTAAGAAAATCAATATTAAAAGTTAACTTATTAAAATCGAGGAGTTCATTTCTATATTAATACTTAACATTTTTGTATTTATTAGATATGAGATATTTTAACACTGACCCAACTATTATCAATAGGTAGGGCATTACCCTTTAAATTTTGAATTTTTTAGAATATAATATTAATAATATGATTAAAAGTCAAAATTGCCCCTTAAAAATTTAAACTTGTCCCCCTTATTATTAGTTTAAGAAAAAAATTTAAGGAATGTTTTGGTCCTCGATAGGACTGTAATCGAGCCGAGCCGAACTTTAATTTATTCAGATTTGGCATTATATTTTTTTCCAAGCTCGAATTTTAGATCAAGCTTGAAAATCATATTTAAACTCGGCTCGTTAATAAATTTTAATTGAGTTAAATTCGAACTCGAGTTCGAGTTGTTTTGAAATTCGTTTATAATTTATCAAAATATTCAATTTTCTAAATATTTATTTATAATAAAATAACTATAATAAAAATACTTAAAACTAACATAAAAGCAAAATCATGCAATTAGTAAAAAAAAAATCAATCATAAAATTGAGTACACATGTATTATAAAAATATTAATTAATAAAAAAAATACTTAAATATAATTTATCAAAATCATTCAATTTCCTAAATATTTATTTATAATAAAATAACTATAACAAAAATACTTAAAACAAACATAAAAGCAAAATCATTCAATTAGTAAAAAAAAATCCAACCATAAAGTTGAGTACACATGTATTATAAAAATATTAATTAATAAAAAAAATATTTTTAAAGTTTAGAATATTATATTATATAATAAGGAAATATTATATTATGTTAATTATGAGAATATATATTTTAATCAAATTGAATTACCAAAAAGTTTATAAAAATATTAAAATACATTTTTGAAATGCTAAAATTATTAAAATAATAATAATAATAATCAAGCTATTCACGAGCCTACTAATCGAGCTGTTCGCGAGCCTATTCACGAACTTATAATCGAGTTTTTCACGAGTCTAATCAAGCCGAACTTAATTTTACTCAAACTCGATTTGTTTATTCATCGAGTTTTAAAGTAAAGTTTAAACTTGACTCATTTATAAAACGAACTGAAGGCAAACGAGCTTTTATCGAGCCGAACACCGAGCTGCTTGCAAAGGACTTGTCTCATTTACACCCCTAGTTCTTGACAAGTAGTCAAGTAGTCAATCAGATATGGTATAATTGGTTTTCTCATCTTTTTTAAATAATGTGAAGTGAAAAGTTTTATATTCGAATATCTTAAATCACAAATAATTATTACTAATTTGATGAAAGATGTTAAAGAGAAAAACTAATCCTATTGTATATACTAATATGTTTTTATTGAGTGTCTCCCTCTCTCAAAAAAAAAAAAAAAAAAAAAATGGGACAAGTATAAAGACCAAGACATCAAAATAATAGATTAATAGCAACCAGTTAGCGCATCGCTTTCATATGGGTAATTTCTATGGGCTTTGCCTACTACATATTAATTGTTTGGCAGATTCAAATTTTCAAATTCAAGTGGGCAAGCATGGTTTTTCTTATAAATTAAGTAAAGTTTTATTTTATTTTGTAATGTCTATTTAGTATTTAGTTAAGCTTCGAGCATGTGGCTACGAGATTAAAAATTAAAAGAATAACCGATTAAAATTAGCGAATTCTGAAAGCAATGTTTTTGGTATTATATTGTTTTATCTTTGCTGTAGAAGAGTCATAAAGAGGATCGAGGAGCATTTTTATTTAATTATTACTTATGTAATAAGGTTTTTTGTTTTATGATATTTGCATAATAAGTTTTAGTTTAACATATTATTTTTACAATTTTTCTAACGATTGCCCTTACAACACTGATTAAGAAATAAAAATTCAAATATAATTAAATAAATAAATTTAAAAATAAAATAAATTAATGAAATGTAGATATTTTGACATACCACTTGAATGGTAATGTTTCATTTTTATATTATTTTAATTATATTATTTTAAAATAATCATTTTATAATTATATTTTATTTGAAATAATTACTTTTAATCAATACTCTTAGATTATGTTTGGTAGGCCATAATTAATGGTATAATGTAATGAGAATTACATTACGTGTTGGATTATTTTATTTGGTTATGTAAAAAATTTTGAATGCAATATAATGAGTATTACATTATTAATTTTCTATGTCTTAAAAAATGTAATGTCTATTATATTTAAAAAAACATGTATTGTCCATTACATTTTTCATTTTGTTATTTCCTACATTTTTTTACAATAATTTTTTTTCTTTCTTTTTGTTGCAATAATTTTTTTAATGATATTTTGCTTTTTTTTTTTACAATAAATATTTTTTGCATTGCATGTTTTCATTTTTTTTATGAATTATTTTTTCTTATTAAAAAAAAATTAATGATATATTTTCTTTTTTTAACAATTTTTTAATGGCCTAATCTTTTTACAACAAAAATTTTTAGCTACTATTTTTCTTTTGTACAACACAATTAATACTTTTATTTTTTACCATAATTAATACTTATTTTTTCTTATTTTTTATATTAATTTTAATATAATTAATTAACTAAAATAAATATAATTTAAAATTCAATACATTATTTTTATAATTATAAAATAATTAATTATTTTAATCATTACATTACACATGATTATTTCATTTATACTTTCAAATAAAATAATGTAATACACATTATATTACATTTTTCATTATATTATATAGTTCATTACATTACGTTGGCTAGAAAATTTATTATTTCTTTTTATAAAATAGTTGATTATTTAGATTCAAATTTAAATTTTTTTAATTTGGAATTTAAATTTTTTTTAACTTTAAATAAAATTTCAATATTATTAAACTAAAAGTTTATATATATATATATATATATATATATATATATATATATATTCCCTACCTAGATATGTGGAAGTTACAGCGCTCGTGGGCTGATAAAATGACATCTATGGGCCAATTAGTTAGCGTGCAATCAAATACGAACAACATGCGTTATATTACTAATGAAATGAAGCAAAAGAATAGGTTCTCCGTTTCTTACAAACTTAAATTAATGATGGCATAATTAATTTTTTTACCATATGAGATGATATTTTTTCTTTCTTGTGCACTTAACTTTTCATTATTATATGAAAACATTTTTTTATAAAAATATGAGAAATGTCTTTTTCCAACAGAATGTAAATAAATACGCATTATAATCAGTTACAGATTCAAAATTTTAAGTGAGGTGACGAGAATTTACAACATAATTTTTTTTTAGGTTATATATAAATATAAAAGTATAACTATAGAAATTCTTAGAGTTAGAGAAATAAAAATAAAAATTTAGAGAAAAATATGAAAAGAATTAAAAAATTTGAAGGACAAATGTAAAAAAAAAATTAAAAAATTATGGAATTAGAGAATCACTTATAAAAATTCTTAGAGTTAAAAGGATAAAAATTTAAAATTAAAATTTAGGAAAGCAAATATAAAAAAAAAAAATTTAAAATTATAAGTATAATATTTTAAAAAATTTATGGGCTAAGGGGTTTGTGGGCCCCCTAACCTCCTTTGTATCGGTCAATAATTATAATTATATTCTTCTTTATTAAAATTATAGTTCATATTTTATAAATGATGGCTTAATTGAGGAAGTGGATTTATTCTCATTTTATTTATTTAAATATAATTTTAATTTTTTTTATTTAAAAGGTAATTTTTAAATACGTTATAAGCATAAGAACTTTTAAAATCTATATCCATTTTTATTAAGGAGGAGACTAGGTGGGAATCTCAGGAGTTACGATTTCCTCTCTTAATAATATAAATAAAAAATCTATTTTCTCTCCCACAAAGTGGAAATTCATTGCTGTGGTTTGATGTTGTTATCACTTATGACTTATGAGGAGGGCTTGTTATAACTCCCAAGGAATATGTACCAGTAAGGTTGCACAAAAATTAACAAAACCAATTAAATTAAATTCATCCAATTCAATTAAAATAAAAAACTATGGTTTAAATTATTTTATGTTTGGTTATAGTTTTAAAATTTTTATAAACTAAATTTTTTATTTGATTTTGATTTAAGAAAATGAGAATCTAATTAAACCAAACCGAATTGGATTAATAATATAATAAAATTATGTATTTTTTAAACATGTACTTTATTAATATGTAAATTTTTGTTAAATTTTTTAGAAGTTAAAAATATTTACTGAATTTATATATTTTAAAGGATTTTTATATTGTTATTTTGATCATACTAACTTATTAGAGAATATTTTATTCTAATTTATTATTATTATATTATAGAATTTTAAGTACACAATCTGAATTTTTTTTTTATAGTATTGATAAGGTTGATTATTATCAAGTAATATGATTTTATTTTAATGTTTGTTAAATTTCTATGATCTCTTTAATTTTTTATTTTATTTATTTTTTACTTTTGTTAAACCGATCAAATCGACTATTTAAATCGAATTTAAAAAGTTTTAGTTTAAATATTTTTTAATATTACTTAATTTGATTAAGAGTTGAAATATTTAAAAATTAATTTTATTAGTTTAATTAAAAATATCATGAACACCCTTCAAACAAGCAAGGGTAGTTGGATTATTTAGTTGCAGCCTTGCAGGCCTTTATCAAAGATGACTCTCTGGACGTAGACACTCTGGTTTCCTCGTTATCACAAAAAAATCATCCATTGCAATCTACTCTCGACTAGTCGTTTTAGCTCTCTTTTCTTTTATGAAGGTCGTTTTAGCTCTCTTTGACCAGCAGCAAGCAGGTAAAAAGTAAAAGCTCTATTGCCACTTTAGAGGGTTTAATTAATAGGAATTTTTTTTTTTTTTTTTTTTTTTTTTGCCAAAGTAATAGGAATCACTTAGAAAAGGAAAAACAAAGAAAAAATCTTTTGGAAAACAGTGAAGTCAATATAACCCTCACATATAATGAATTGCTTTTTTTATTAAATTATTTTTATTATTATTATTAAAACGCTTGGAGAATCACTGTTCATAGAACAGTGATTTCTCTAACTTTTTATTATTATTATTTTTACATTTAATGGGCCTAACGTGTGGCCTCATTGGCCTACAATAGTGGGTGGTCCCTAAGAAATTAATGTGAACTTAGGAGGGGTGTTATGGTAATTTCAATGAAAAACAACCATTAGTCATGATGGGCCTAACGTATAGCCTCATGGGCGGTCCCTAATAAATTAATGTGAACTTAATGTAAATTTAATTACATAAAAAATTGAAGAAATTACACCATTTACTCATTTTTTTTTTACTTACTTTTATACGCTCACCTTTTAAAATTAATTTTTCTGCTAATTCTATTTTTTTTATACGTTTTTTCATTTACACCTTCTTAAATGTCGAACTCATGTTCATTGCTTTACCTCTTTTCAATCTGTTGCTTTTTTTTTTTCATTCTTTCTATTTCTCTTCTTCTTTCTGAATCTACTTCTCTTCTTCCTCTTCCTAATGATCTCTTTTTTGCTCTCGCTTCTATGTTTTTCTTCTTGCAATACTTCACCTCTTCATCTATTGCTTCTTTTCAGACTTCTAATCTTGAAGCCAAATGCGACTCTGTTTCTGCTCAAATTTCGCTTGCTTTTGCTTTTCTTTATTTGATTATAGCTTTTCAACCTAGGTTGTTCATCGCTGATGTTGGATTGGCTGGGGCAATTTGTTTGCAGGGACTTTGGGTTCTTCAGACTGGGCTTTCTCTTTATGTTGAAGCTTTTATTCCTAAGGGTGTCATCGTTTGCTTGATGTCTACACTGAAATCAGCAAGAAAACCAGAGATCTATTGTACAAGGACTACCATATTGACCTGAAGTTCACCCATACTACCTACACTCCTACTAGTGTTGCTATAACATCTACAAGTTTTTTTTTTCTTGTTTTAGATTTATTACTTTCTTATTTGCTAATTCCTTCATATATGTGGTTTTCTATCATATGTGATTTGATCTGTAATGGGTAAGTTCCTTCTTTTTGAATTTCAAATTCTATATTTTTATTTACACATTAGAAATATGGGAGTATATATTAGAAATCTGAATCTCAATGCTCTATGACTCTTGGAATCGTGGGTCATTTGACCCTTTTTAAAATTGTGCCTCTTAATTCCACCTTGAAACCCTTTACCAATGGTTGTCCCAGAGACATCAACAAGATCACCTTCCTTAAAAATCTCCTCAAGGACCAGCTTCTGCCCAGCCTCAAATCCATCAATATTCTGCAGCCTAAATTCCTGCAAGTTTCTCTAGTAAAATACCCATATCTCTATTCTTCTTCTTCACCAAAAAAGATTGAAGCTTTGTTAAGTTTTTTGCAATTTTGTTTAAAGGGATATATGTG
>CATKHJ010139224.1:0-30331 GCA_949750685.1 Vernicia montana | reverse complement strand
CCCCCCTCTCTCTCTCTCTCTCTCTCTCTCTCTCACATACTTAAAGTGGTATAGTTGATGCCAGCTTGAGTTTACTAAATAGATATTGAAAATGAGTGGGAAAATGTGTTTTCGTGAAGATATCAACTACTTGATTAGCATACGAGACATAATGCAAAATTATGGTGCCTTAAGTGACATGGTGGCGAACAAAGTGGCAGTCGAACTCAATGTGTTTTGTTCGTTCATGAAAAACATCATGGTGAGAGATTTGTATTGCACTTCTATTATCACAGTGGAGTGTAGTTGCAGAAGAGTGTATGATACCCATATAAGTGAGTAACTATCGTAACCTAAGTAATTCAAATGTGGCATCAGCAAGAGCATAATACTCAGATTATGTGCTAGATCGAGCAACAATAGTTTGCTTTTTGCTACGTCAAGAAATAAGATAATCACCCAAGAAAAAATAATAACTTGTAGTAAAACGACGATCCGTTGGATCACCAACCCAGTCAGCATTAGAGTAACCAGATAACACCAAAAAAGAATTAGCAAATAAGTGTAAACCATGAAAAAGAGATCCTTTAATGTATCATAAAATCCGAATCATTACAGTATAGTGAGTTGAGCGAGGCGCAGTCATGAATTGACTGACCAAATGAATAGCATAAGAGATGTCAGGTCTAATGACAGTGAGATAAACCAGACTCCCGACTAGTTGGCGATACATAGTGGGATTGTCAATAGGAGTGCCATCTAAAGGAGTGAGTTTGCAATTGAACTCAAAATGAGTTGATATCATTTTACTGTCAATAAGACCTGTTTGAGAAAGTAGATCAGAGGCATGTTTTGCTTGAGATAGATAAGTTTTGAGAATTATGAGAAACTTCAAGACCCCAAAAAATAGCAGAGAGAACCAAGATCCTTCATTTCAAAATGTTGACTAAGATAACGTTGCACTTCTGAAATGTCAGATGTGTCACTACCTGTTATGATCATATCATCAACATAAAGTAACAAAATGACAATGCCATGGTTAGTGTGACGAATAAATAATGCGTAATCATATTTACTAGAGACAATGCTAAATTGAGTAAGGGTTGAATTGAATTTGGCAAACCATGCCCAATGAGCTTGTTTCAATCCATACAGAGCTCGCCGAAGCTTCCAAACTTTATGAGTAGAATATCCAGGAGGAGGTTTCATATAAACCTCTTCAGACAAATCATCATTAAGAAATGCATTTTTGACATCCATCTGAAAAAGTTTCTATTTACGAACATCAGTAATGGCTAATAGACTGGGAACATATGTTAGTTTGGCAACTGGAGCAAATGTTTCTTCATTGTCTATTCCATATTCTTATTTATAACCTTTGGCTACTAAACGAGCCTTGTAACGTTCAACATAACCGTCAGAATGAGTCTTGATTTTATAAATCCATTTACAGCCTATAGGTCTCTTTGATGGAGGAAGATCAACGAGATCCCAAGTATGAGTTTGCTCCAAGGCTTGGATTTCTTCAGTCATAGCTTGCTGCCAAATAGGGTAAGTACTTGCTTCACGATAAGAGTGAGGCTCATGAAGGGTGGCAATAGCAGAATAACAGTGATAATCTCCAAGGCAACTAGGAGTTTCTCTTACCTCAGTGGATTGATGAATAATAGGTGCAGGTTCAGGATCAACAATGGTAGCAGGTTTAAGAGGGGCAGGTGGACATGTATTAGTTGAGAGAGTATTAGAATCAACGACATCATAACGAGGAAATAACTCAATAGAGAAATCTGTAAAAAATAAAGAGTCAATAGTAACATAATTATGAAACTTACAGAAAGTGGAGAACATTGTTGTTTCCCAAAAAGTAACATTACCAAAAATGCTTAATTTATTAGAAATAGGATCCCAACAACGATATTCTTTGTGTTCAATCCCATAACCCATAAAAACAACATAAACAAGCACGAGATTTCAATTTTGTATGTTCATGGGGTTGTAGAAGAACAAAACAGGCACAGTCAAAGAGTTTATGCATTTTATAATCTATAATTTTACCATACATTTTTTCCAAGGGAGATAAATTTTGGAGAACTAAAGTAGGGACCCGATTAATGTTATAAACAACAGTGAGAGCTTCTTCTCCCTAAATTTTTTTTGGACATGAGGCAGAGATGAGAAGTGCACGAACAGAGTCTAAAATGTGACGATGCTTTCGTTCAGTGCGACCATTTTGTTGGGAAGTATGAGGACGAAAGTGTTGAATGATCGTACTTTGTTGAGTAAGATAATGAAGTAACGAGGAATCTTTATATTTCATAACATTGTCTGTTCGAAGAGTTTTAATAGTACTGAAAAACTGAATTTTGATCAAATTTGCAAATGTAATATACATTTGTGGTAACTCAAATCGATTTTTCAAAAAATAAAACCAAGTAAAATGAGAATAATCATCAATAAATAATACAAAATAACGATAACCATTTATTGTAGAAATAGGGAAAAGTCCCCAAATATCACAATGAATTAAACCAAATGGAGTATAAAAAATATAATTATTATTATTGAAAGATAATGCAGGTTATTTGGCAAGTTGACAATCGAGACACTTAAAAGACTCAAATTTCATAGATCCTAACAATCCATGATAAATTAAAGACTGAAATTTACTAGCGGAAGCATGACCAAGGTGAAGATGCCATTGGTGACTGGAATAAGTGGTAGTAGTAGTAGCAGCTGACACAAGTTGTTGTGGAAGATGAAGAGATACAAGCTCAAATAACCGACCTACTCTAGACCCGTCCCAAGAGTCTGTTCCGTTTGTGGATATTTTACCTGACAACTAGAAGGAGAAAAAATAATATTTAGTCCTTTTTCACATAACTAACCAACAGAGACAAGATTTAGTGATAGGTTATGAATACAGTAGGTGTCAGAGAGGCTGAGATTGGGGGTAGATGCATGACCAATATGAGTGATGTGCATCTTATCTCCATTTGCTGTGTGTATGGGTGGTAAGAAAGAGGCAGGTTGGCTGAAGATAAGAGATTAATATTAGTGGTCATATGGTTACAACATGCAGAGTCGAAAACCCAATGAGAATTACCTAGAGAGACAGACATAGAGACAGATTGATTATAAGAGACAAACTGTTTGAGTAAAGCCTCAAGATCACCCATAGTGATGGAGGAGGACTCTTCTATGATAGCAGCAATGACAGAGATGGATCCAGACTTGGAGAAATTTTTGGATTTAGAAATCCACCATTTGGTCGCGGTGGGCGAGTTGGACAATGCTCAAGAATGTGACCATGATAATGACAATATATGTATTCTATAGTTGGGCAGTTAACAAAATTATGACCAGGTTGATTACAGTTCTTACATAGTTGACTGTCATATCTCGAATTTGAGGGTCGAGTAGTTGCAAGGGCCAATTCAGAAGTTGGTTGTTTTTCGAGACCAAGTCGAGTCTCCTCAAAGATAATTTATTTGATAGTTGTATCCAATGTAGGAAGAGGATGTCGATGTAGCAGAGAGGCGCGGATAACTTTATAATCAGGTTGAAGAGCCATAAGAACTTAAATCAGATGAAGATGGTCTTCACTGACCTTGGCTTGAGATAACTGATTCCAGATCGATTGAACTTGAGCAAGAAAGTCATTTATAGACTAACCAGATTATTGTTTGAGATTGTAGAGAGTAGTCCACAACTAAAAATAGTGTGCAAGACCAGTAGTTTGATACCTGTTTGCTAAGAAATCCCAAATGGCTTTTGCAGTGTCGTATTGAGCAAACTGAATGTGAATGGCAGTAATAGATATATTACGGAACCATATGATAATCTGATGGTTTTTGCTATCCCAATCTTCAAGGCGATCAGCAAATTTGATAGGCATAAGGTTTGGTTTTAACTTTTCTCATGCTATTTGAATTTTTAATAGGCATAAGGTTAAGCTTCAAACTGCCGCTAGTCAACCTTTTCCATATGACAATGATGATGTATTTGAGTAAACAAAAGTTGGATTGATATTTTCAATTTGAAATGCGCGAAGCAGAGGATCTGAGACATGAAGAAGGAAAGAGAGAGGATGGCGCGGCTTGATTTTTATGGGTTGGAAAGAGAGAGATAGGTTCTTCAATGGCTGCTTGCGAGTGCCGTTGATTCCTTGGTTGGGTTTGCTTTGATTGAAGAAAAATAGAGGTGTGGATGTTGAGTGATTGAGTTAATAAAAGAGGTGAGTGAGATGGGAGTGCAAATCCCCTTCTTCAAGCTTTCAATAGGTTCTTCGATGACTGCTGTGAGTGGTTGTGGAGAGAGGGGGAAAGATAGAGAAGGGTCAACAATTTTTTTAAAACATTTTTTTAATGGAATTTGTAAAAAAAAAAAAGGATGGAGGGGGCTAAAGTGATAAACAAAATTAAAATTGAGGAATGTTTTAGTGTGAATTTAGTCAAAATGAAAGGACTAAATAGTAAGTTACCCTAATTTTAATTACTAACTATAAGTGAAATAGTATTTATTCAAACGGGCCTATTCATGACTGACTGAAATTTTTATAAGCGGCTCAAGTATGGCCTACCCGGAAAGGTTGGGCCCAATTTATTTATTTATTTTTTTTTTAAGAGAAGGGCCAATTTACCTACATTAGGTTTAACATATATTTAGAAAAGTTTAATTTAATACTTTTCCTTGTATGAATTTAATTTTGATTGGAATTCAATTCACTTTCTAAAAAATAATTATAATAATACTGTATTAAAATACATTGATATTTAATAAATAATTATTCAATTAATATGTAGCAGTAAATCTAAAATCTTACCTTATCATCACATTGCTTTTGCAATCATATAGTGGTGAAGCTATTCAAACAAAAGCAAATATGATTTGATAAATGTAATAATGCAGAAATCATAAAAAGCATGGCGCTCTAGTATTTTTTTTTTTTCCCTTTTCAAAAGATTGCCAGCATTTTGAAGACCAGTCAAAATATTTGAAGGTTTGAAGCCATGATTTTATTTAGCATACTTTATTTAAGAGAGTAATAAATTATAAATGATAGAATGTTGAATAGCTAAATTTTAATTTAAAAAATTTCCATTAATGATATTAAATAGCTATTTAATTTATTAATAAGTTTTGATTCAATTCCCTAAAATATTTTCAAGAATACCTGATTATAAATTGAAACTTTAGTTGGAATATAATTAAAAAAATAAAAGACTATTTTAATCTCCTAATCATTATTATTAAAACTTCTATTAATTTGATTTTTTTTTGTTAATTAAGTTTTGAGTGGGATCAAATTCACAACCTCTTAATTCTAAAGATAAAAACTCATTTCAAATTGGAGTATTGAGTTTTATTGTTGAATTTATGTATTTTCCATGAGCCTTCTTGTAGTGTTTTTTTTTTTTTTTTTTTACCATAAACTTTCGGCCACCAATAAAATAGTGAAAAACAAAATATATTAGCACATTGAGACATAATCTAGCGATAAATATATTTTTTCTTGAACAAAAGACCCAAATTCTTTTAAATTAAATAAGACAGACATTTTCTTTTCTCTTTTAGATAGCAAAGCATGTAAGACAAATTATTTAAATTAAAGTAATTAACTATTAAAGTAAAAGATTGGATTTTATATACATACTCAAACCATCAAAAATGGTAAAAAGAATTTCCATTCTCAAAAAAAAAAAAAATAATAATAAAAATAATTTATATATATCTTTTTTTTTCCATTCTTGTAATTGATTTAATTTCCACTATAATTTGAATTTACAATCTTATAATTTTAAAAATAATTTCAATACCTACTAAACTAAAAGTTGATTGATAATTATATTATCATTTTCATAAATTGTTAATTTCAATAAATTCAAATACTATATATTCTAACTCATATCTCAAGTTTTTATCACTAAAATGATTAATAAAAAGATGTTCAATACAAATGGATTAGTTTGTCCTAAACTACACAACATGTGGCTCAAACAAAAAGTACTTAACTGAATCATGTGAGGGTGATTGTTAGCGTACAATTAAATCTTACTACATCAATTCAATAAAATAAAAATACGTTAAATAAAAAAAATATTAATTTGATAAAAAATAAATAAAAAAATTATATTAATTAAAATATATCACCACTCATTAATTTTAACCGCACGTACTCCTGCAATCAAATGAAAAAAGAAATAAACGAAAAAAAATCAAAATCAAAAAGACATGCAAGTGATTATAGCTCAGAAAAAACATAATCTATGGGTCCACTGCCAACCTGAATGGTTGAACTCATATAACAAAAGGTCATGTATTTTTTTTTATCTTTTTGCTGTAAGCCAATTTCATGGCGGTGAATGGTTGATTATTGTCTGCTTTTTTGCCTTTGACTAATGAGGAGTGGCATATCATAGTATTGAAGAAATCATACATGTGTATTATCTCTCTTTAAATCTCACTCCTCCAATTGTAAAATTAATAATAAATAGATTTGTATTGACTATTGTCTTTGAGTATCTGCAACATTTTCAAAGGAACCTTTTGATATAGGTTGATTAATCTATTTTTCCTAAAATCTTTCTTTAACCACAAGGGTTAGGATAAGAAAATTTGCTTATCCACTCATTTATCAAAGTTCAATTATGAAAGTACTAATATTTTGAATGCATAACTCATCAAACATAGAGATACGCTTTTGAACTTGTCCCAAAAAAAATTATTATTTTTACATATAAGTTAGGATAAATTTTTACTTAAATCTTATTTATATTAAATGTATATATAAATTTAATAAAATAATAACACATATGGTAAAAAAAATCTTTTTTACCATATGTTGAAAATAGACAGTTTATTTTATCACACAATTTAATAAAACATCATTTATTACCAACTCATAAATTTTATTATATTTTTTCACTTATATTCATTTATTATTATATTTTTTTTTATTAATTTTGAAAATAGACAATTACTACACTTTTCAATTAATAAGAATAAAATTAATAAATATCTATATCTATTTAAAGTGGACAAACATTTTGAGACATCCTAAAAAAACATAGTGAACAATATTTTTGAGACGAAGAGAGTATTAACTAAAATATCTGATCACTCATTAATTTGATATATAAAACCTATATATTTGATGTAGTAAAAAATTTCCCATAAGTTAACCTGAAAATATATTTTAGCATCTAACTAAAAAAAAATTTCTTTAGGTGGTATAAAAAAAAACCAGTTTAAATATTATGATTAAAACAAGTTATATGTAGAAAAAAAAATTATTTAAATTTGAGTGTATAATCTCATATCATGTTTCCAATTAATTAAAAAAATTTCATGTAAGAATATGAATTTTTATTTATGTTTTATGAAAAAATTATATTTTTATTCATATACTTTTGTGTGTCATTAATAATTAAATTAATTGAATGTATATCGGATTGCATTATTTGACTCATCCAAAAAGAAATTTAATAAATCTTTTAATAATGAAAAAAAAAGAAGAAAAAAAAGAAGAAGATGTTTTTTTGAAGCTGAGGATCCAGTTTTGCCACATAAACCAGTTGAAAGAATAAAGATTGTTTTGGCATTTAAAATAGTACAGGAGTTGATAAGAGTTACAAAAGATAAGCTGAGCTCGACTTTCCATGAACCAATTTTCCTTTTTCTTCTTGATAAAGGAGAAAAGATGGAGAAGTAAATAGTCTATAGCATAGCCATAGTAATGAACAAAAATAAAAAATAGTAATAAAAAACCCTTAGAAACCGACACAAAACTGGGCCACCTTTACCCCACAATCTGCCGCTTCACTATTTTTTGTCTAAATAGCCATCACCACCACCATTTCTCTCTCTATTCAACACTCTCTCTCTCTCTCTCTCTCTCTCAGTGGCTCTGCAAGAAACCCTTTTCTTTCTGGGCACTATTGATACCCTTCTCTAAAACTTTGTTAATCTCTTTTTTTTTTTTTTTTTTTTTTTCCTTTCTCTTATCAGTAATGGCTGTTTTAGTTTTTGCAATGCTCATGTTGGTCATGACTGGCCATGCTAGTAAGTTCTTGCATTAATCTTTTTTTTTATACATTTTTATTTGAGTTTATTTTTCCTTCCCTTCTCCTCACAAATAATGCTACAAGTCATGATCTTTCCTTCAAATGAATATTTTTTTCCTCTTTCTTGTTTTATTTTTTCTTCCTCAACCAATATTTTATCTTTGAGTGCTCCTAATTAATAACTACTTTTAACTAATTTTTTTTATATGTTGCAAAAATATTGCTCCCTTACAAGTTTATTGTATGCATTAATTTATTCTCATATGTATTTCAAATGGTTTTCAGAGCAATGCTGGTTTTCATATTTTTTCCAGCCCTGATTTTTTTTTTTTTTTGGTCTCCTCTCTTTCCCTTCACTTTCTGTATACTATTTACAGGGGCTAAAGATGGCAACTTGTGCCTTTCATTTTAAAAACATTTCTTATTCTCTAATTTTTTTTGCCCATAGTTCTTTTCTTTTTTCATTTTTCTCTAGCTAATAACTATCAAATGCTTCATTTTCTTGAATCCCTCTCTCTCTCTATGCAAATGGGTCTATTTTCATGTTTCTTTCCATATTTTTTTCTTGTTCTGATTTTTTTTTCTTGATTTTGGTTAGGCTGCACATGGTGTGTTTGCAAGGATATGTCTGATGCGGCCCTTCAAAAGACTCTAGACTATGCTTGTGGATCTGGGGCGGACTGTGGTCCTATCCATCAAAATGGTCCTTGTTACCAACCTAATACTGTCAGGGCTCATTGCTCTTATGCAGTTAATAGCTATTTCCAAAAGAAGGGCCAAGCTCAAGGTTCCTGTGATTTTGCTGGGACTGCTGCCGTTTCTGCATCTGATCCTAGTAAGCCATTCCTCAAATCCTTAACATGTTTTAATCAAGAAACAAGGCACAAATTTTTTTCTTACTTTTCCATTTTGTGTGGTTCTTATAGGTGTTAGTGGCTGTTCTTATCCAGCTACTGTCAGGTATATTGATTTTTTTTTGTTACAGTTATACTAAGCTTTTTTCAACCTTGCCTTTGGGATATTTGCTTCTATTTGCTGTTTTGGTTTATTTTGTTTGGTTGGTGTTTTTAATTTCTTTTGCCCTTTTCATTTCAAATTTATTGATTAAAATCGATGTGGTGTCAGCTCAGATCTGACATTTTTCAGCATATTGATTTAGAAGTATTATTATTATTATTATTATTCCCTTCCAAAAAAAAAAAAAAAAGTGGGTGCCCTTAACTTTTTGGTGAATGGGGCGCCCCTTCTCTGTTTGGGGCATATGCCAAGATAAGACAGACAGCGTTGGCTAGTTGCCTTTCCTGAATCCAAATAGTTGAACTTTTTTAAAATTTGAAAGAATATACCGTTTGAAGAAAAGTGATTAATTTCTTGGTGGTAATCACCTTCATTCTTGGTCCTTGACATCCCCTTGGACTTCATATTATAATGTTGGATGTGGAAGAAGAATCTATGGCATAGATTTTAAAATCTTCATAGTGTCTGGTGTTTAATTAACATCAATTGAATTAAATTAGAAAAATGAAAAAGTTTGGTATATATCAACTTTTGTATTTTTATTTTTTGGCATATAGAAATTAATTTAACTACATAATAGGAGTAATTCTTTAATTTTTCATAAATGAATCTTTATTTAGTAGGATTTGAAGTTGAGATGAGACCACCTAATAGAGATCCAAACTTTTTACTCTTTTATACCTTTTAATAGTTTGGCAGAAACAAATTTAAGATAGTTATAACAATCAAAATTAGGATTTATATGAAGCCTGTCTTGCTAAATTCAGTGGAGGCCTAGTTATGGTCATGCTGACTTGTGTTGGTTCCTGTGCTCTATAACTTTGCCTTCACACACGCAAAATTTTTTATCTGCTTGATGGCATGTGCATCTTTCCTTTTATCAATGGGGAAAAGGGCTGCTTTTTCAAGAATTTTGGTTCTCTATCAACTATTTCTTTTTCTTTTTTTTTTCAAGATGATGCTTTTTGTTTGTAAAATGCATAACACCCTTCTTCTCTCGCTCCTTTTTTTTTTTTTATTTTTTTTTTATAATTCACCTTTGATTAGATTCAACATGAGCTCTTTTTGTCATTTTGACTCATTTTGCTATTGCATGATGATGTTCTTGATTACTTGGCTATCTAGTTGGTAACATGTTTCACTTTCATAAAAAGATGCTTTAATAATTAAGATTTATTGCCTTTTACTAAAGTTAAAATTTTACTAGTATGGGATAGTATAAAGGATGGCATCTTATATAAAGATATAAAGACAATAATGTACCTTAATTAAAAGCCATACAATGCCACTGCTTGTTGATGCTAATACAGACTTGCATATTTTCTTGAAATTAAGATTTTTCTTAGCATACTGTAGCACTTCTGACTGTTGATCTTAAAATTTTGTAAAACATTTCCTTAAAAAACTAAAGGAAGGGGCCACTTCAATACCATTTCTTGAGCCTTTGTCTTTGGTCAAAAAGTGTGTGTGTACAAGTATAAGGTAAAGCAGTGGTAAGGGAGGGAGGAGTATAGCTACAAGACTTTTTTTTTAACTTTGAAAAACAAATTGTTTGCTGCCACTTCCATGGTGGGGCTTATATTTTGAATGTGATTCTAATAGTAACATCAAAGCCTTGGGATAAACAATTGTTTTGGGATTGGAGCCATCTTTCGAAATATGTGGATGTCTTGACAGCTGTGCATGTGCGGTCCCACAATTCTAAAGTTGCTCCTGCATTTATTGGATCATTTTTCTGCAGCCACTGTTCTGGACTCTGGATGTTTTTATCTTTTTAGTTTGGCAAACACCATTTTTGTTTTGTTACCTGAACCTTCATAATTTTCAATAATAGGGCAACTTGGGGGTGCCAAATTTTCATGACAAGTAGACACTAGACACTAGACACTAGTGGTAGTAATGGCGATTGAAATAATAGATTTTCATACTACTAGCAACTACCTGCACAATGCTTGGATAAGAACTTGAGGTAGATTAATTAACCACTATTTAATTAACTCTCACATTCACATACAACAACAAACACATGCAGACAATGGATGCATTTCTGCTTCCCAATCATAACCTTTGGAAAAGGTATCAACTATTATGGATATTGCTTTTGCATTGTGTTTGAACTGAAAATGATTAACTAAAATTTTTGATCCCTCACTCGTGAATTTTGAGCTGTATTTCACATGGTGCAGCACACACATGTTTGTGGGTGGATGGAGCAGCCTGCTTTTGTCCTATGGACTAATTTCTCATCTTTGCACATCTGTAATTCAGTTTTTTTAAGAATCATTTCCATGATACTTCTCCAAAATACTTAGTTCAGGATGCACCTCAACTTAATATGTAGTTTCTTGACCTTCAAACATCTGACTTTTTTTTTTTTTTTTTTTTTTTTATTGCCCTCCATTCCCTCAATTTTGATAACTTTTAAGTCAATGGTCGAGTAGAAAAATTACATGGGGTTGGCTCTGTTAGTATACATAAAAGTACTTTCAAGTTGAGGTCATAGGTCGAACACCCAAAAGAGAGAAAGAGTGATGGAGAAAAAAGAGAATTTTGATGGGTTATGCAGATTGGATCCTGCTGTGTCTGCATCTAGATTTACTTGTTATGAAAATCTGTAAATGTAATCACCAGCTTTTTTCTTTTTTCTATTCCTGAACTTCCCAACTAGAAATTATGTGGTATACGCATCATATATATATATATATATATATGTTAAACTTGTGTGAGGTGCAAATTAACAGGAATTTCAATACTTCTGAAAACCTGGTTAAGGTTGAGGTTGCACATGAAGTGACCTTGGATTTTATTTTTTTTCAGCTATTAACCAACCAGTAAAAAAGGAGCTCCTTGTTTTAGAATATATCTAATTTTGCCTAGTTTGGGACTTTATCCCCTTCTAGCCTCATATGTTCTATTTTTATATAATTTTTATTAGATCATTTAACCTAGTCTGAAGCTAGTTGATGTATGACTGTTGTAAAAAGTCCAAGGATTTTATGTATTTACTATTTAGCTTCTAAATTTTAGTGATTATGGCATTGGATTCTATGTAGTGTATTTATGTGTTGTAATATAAAACACACATTCATTTTTAGGTAATGAGCTATAGCATAGGAAGTTCACGGGCCTATTCCATGACCACCCATTTGTAAACACTGTGCAGGTCTAATCAAACAACTATGGCTCCTTTCGGGATTGAGTTTTCCAATAGTGCTTTTCAATAAAAAAATTTATATTATTTTTAAAACTACTTTTTAAAATTACTTTTTCTCAGAAGTACGTAAATTGATGCTTTTCTTAGAAGTATATTTGAAAAAGCAATTTATAAAAAATAATAAAAATTAATTAATTAATAAATTAAAAAATTTCTAAAAGCGTTTTTTTAATCCCTAACATCAATCTCAAACACACTCTAATATAGGCATAATTAGATTAACTTATTCCTCTTTTATTTGGACGGACCTAACATGATTGTCAAATTGTTTTAAGATACTACAAAAGCTAAAATCTTTTGCACTGTTGGGTCCATTCTTGATGCTTTTTCCAATCATGTTGACTTATATGTTTCTATCAAAGATGAATTTAATTGTAGCGAACTTCTTCAATGTCATTAAGTTTGTGTATTTAAAATTTTAAAGCATTACTTCTTTTTAATATGTTGTTTAGTTTGCTTGGTTATGGAATGTTGAGATTCTAAGGATTATTGTTGACTCTTGCTTTGCTTGCTTTCTTCAGTGCTGCAGGGACTACCACAACTACTCCAACTCCAGTCACCACAAATCCATCTACCACCCCACCCTCAACCACAACCCCATCAAACACCACACCTGCAACCACTACTCCATACACTACAACCCCTTCCAATGGAGTCTTAGGAGGAATTGGCTCTGGCGTAAGTCCAACAGGAGCTGGAATAAACACAGACATAAGTGATGGTGGGTTCAGAGTGCCAAAAACTAGCTTGTTATCTGTCTTTATAACCCTCTTGATTTCAGGTTTGATGCTTTTGTGGGGTTGAAGTTGCAAAACTGTGGCCAAGATGGTGTTTACTGAGGTGGGGTAGGATGGTCACAAGTGGTGCTGGATATCTATGTGCATATGTAGGTATGCATGTGATTCTGCTGTTGTTTATCTAAAGACATGCTATGCTAGCTAAGTTTTTGTTTGTTTCTTCTCCTCTCCTACTTGGGCAAAAGATGGGCTTCTTATTCCTTTTGGATGGTTTTGTGGTCACTGGTGGGACAACTCTATCTGTATTTTTTTTTTCATTTCTCTGTTTGTACATCTAGATTTAGATCTAGAAAAGCAGTAATTTATTAGTCTAATGAGAGTTTGGCATCCTTGTTCTAATTAGTACTACAAAACTTGGTTGCTTACCATTATTATGTAAGGCTGTTTTTCGTTAGCTGTTCTTGTCCCTTTATGGTGTTGTTGATGTTGCCTATTAGTACATTAGTTCCTCCTTGTATTGTATAGAGCTTAAATCCTTAAATGCTGTGTTTTGGTGATCTAGATGTTTATTTTGACATGGATCACTTCAGTTTTGAGCAACCTTTATATGTTATATATTGGTTTGACAAATCATTAGAGCAACGGCATCATGTAGAGGGTCTGTTTTTCATTACCGTTGAAGTTGCTTGCAGCGAAAAGTAGCATCTCGAAAAATCCTAGGTTGGTAGAGAATCCGAGAGCACAAAATGCAGTGTTGTTGTGGAAAGTTAAATTTTCCTTTCATCTCCTGGGCTTTGCACATAGCCATCAAAACACAATGCCAACGAATGTTTTTCGACCGCATTTATTAAAAATGCATTTTGAATCATATTGGCAAACAAACAAAAAGAAGTTTAGGTTGATCAAATTTACCATTAGCTATTGTTGGATGCTAGTCTTGTCATGGTGCCAAGACAACTCAATCTTTTGTATATGGAGGAGAGTACATCAAAAGATATGAGAATACAAGGAATGGATCCTAAGTAGTTCCAAGTTCAACCAACTCTTTTTGTTAAATGCATGGGCCCTCCAAAAGGCTAGTTAGGTTCTAGAAACTATTGTTATATTTCCAAGTTATAACTAGAAGGAAATGAGAGTGCATGGTACAGGATGGTTTGAGACGAAGACTGGTGCGACATTTGATTAAACAGATTGTTGGCTCTGTTAGAAAGAAATCATGTTGATGTGAGAATTTAATTTGATTTTGTTGCATTAATATAATTTGATTTAATTAATAATTGAGTTAATGTATGATAATAAAAGATATTCATGATGGGTTTGAAAATAATTAGGCCGCATACATTCTCAAAAAGTAAAATAAAATAATATGAAAAATATAAAAAAGTATATTGTACTTGCAATATGAGATATGAGTTCACCGTTAACATTTTAAAATTTACGGTCTTAATGTCGTCAAAAACTACTGACATAATATAAGATTATAAAATTTACGTGGACATTACGTCAACAATTTCATATCACGTGATCTCCATTAATAGTCTTTGATAATGTTAAGATCTGTAAATCTCAAAATATTAATGTTGTAAACTTCATATTTCATTTTATAAAAAAAAAAAATCTATAAATTCTCAACATGAAAATAACTGCAATCACATGATATTTTTTAATATTTTCATCCAAATCAAAAGGACAATATATGACTTCCTTAAAAAAGGACAACGTATTAGAAATTGGTCCTACGATTTTTATTTTAAATTTCTGTTGTTTGTAAAAAATAATAATAAAAAAAAATAGACTATCTTTCACATTTGCACATGATTTTTTACTATTAATTAATATCTTTCCTCATTTTATTTGGTACCATAGTAAACCAAATTTGGTAGAATATTTTAGGTACTATCCTAAACTACATAGGTAACATGCTATGTAGGAATTTTGAAAGATTGAAATTTGAGATTTACTATTTTTCATTTTTTTAAAATGTTTTTAGTTTGATAATCAATTAAAATTGTTATTTTAATTGATTATGACATTTTTCAAATACTATAATTAGGTTTAAACAAGAAATATATAAGTAAAAAGAATGTATCAATATAATATATAATGCATTATAATGATGAATTGGATAATTTTTTATTTTATTATTATTTTTAAGTATTAGAAGAAAATTAAATAACGTTGATATTTAAATTCTTTAATCATTTTCTTCTAATAGCCTTGAAAGACATTATTATTATTTTTTTTGCCAATTTGAAAGACATTATTAAAGAAAAGAATTCATAGCATTAATCATAAAATGTACGAATATTCATTAATTTCATCAGAGAAGAATCTCATTACTTTTTTTTTCTTTAGCCTAGCAACTTTTTTTTTTTTGGTTGGGCTGCTAACGAGACGAGACTTAATCTAAATGATTAAGGCCGAAACTTTGTTACCAAAATGTAATGAATTTGAATCCCACCCCCACCTTCATTAGCGGATTTCAAGTTGCTTTTTAAGTTACTTAACTCTCATGACATTTATAATTACGCAATGATGGATTATATGGTTTAAGTAACTTATTTTGTTTTATATGATTAATAGAACAGTGACAAATAATAAATATAATTATTATATTTAAAATATTATAATTAAATTAACATGCTAGTACAGATTACCAATTAAAAATAAAAAATATTAAAATGATTTAAGGTAGTATTATAAATTTATGCACTTATAAAATTTATGAAAAAATAATTTAATTTAAAAAAAATAACAAAATTGTGATTTTTCGTAAAAAAATCATTTTTTTGTAATTACGAAATTATTTTTCTTTTTCGTTAATTTAATATTTTTTTCGTAAAATTATTGTTTTGTACAAAATAAATCATATTTTCATAAAAATGTTTTTTTTTCGTAATTAAGAAAAATTACGAAAAAATATAAGAATAATTTGATTTTTGGTAAGAGAACCATTTTTTTTCATAATTGCGAAATTATTTTTCTTTTTTGTTAATTTAGAAATTTTTTCGTAAAATTATTGTTTTGCAAAAAATAAGTCATATTTTTTAAAATTACAATATTCTTATATTTTTTCATAAATAAAACTATTTTTTCATAATTTTTCTTAGTTGCAAAAAAAAGTTTTAATTTTACAAAAATATGACTTATTTTATGCAAAACAATAACTTAACGAAAAAAGTTCCTAAATTAATGGAAAAAAAATAATTTCATAATTACAAAAAAAATTACTATTTTACGAAAAATTATAATCTCCTTATATTTTTTTATAAATTAAACTATTTTTTCGTAAAGTTTATAGGTACATAAATTTATAATATTACCTTAAATCATTTTAGCATTTCTTATTTTTAGTTGGTAACATGTAATGGCATATTAACTTAATTATAATATTTATTATTTGTCACTATTCTATTTGTCATATAAAATAAAATAACCATAGAATCCATCTTATATATATATATATAATGAATCGTTTCATATTTTAAAAAATATATATTGATTTTAAAATATAAATATAAAAATTCATCAAGAAGTACAATAAAATGGCTTGAAATTTTTCAATATTCTCTAATCGTATTGATAGATATTATAATTGGTAGCTCGACAGGAAGGGTGATTTGTTTGGTGATTATTAAGCTACAAATCGATTATATTTATATTTTTGAACAAGTCTAATCGTTTGAATATCAATAACAAATTAAAAAAGAATGAAAATAAATTTAAAAATCGTAAATTGTCTAAAAGAACAAAATACTTTTATAAGAGAAGAACAAACTACTTTTATGAAGAAAAAAAAAAATAATAAATCCCATCAAATGAATAAAAAACATTCAAAATGGACTAAAAACAATAAGAACAATAATAAAACTATATCGAAAAAGATAAATTAATAGATCTGTATATGGATTTATATTTATTGAATATAAATATTTAAGTAAAAAAAAGAGAAAGGAATTACTGTCCATTAAAATAGAAGATTGCTGGTAACTCAAAGAAAAAAAAACTTAAGAAGAGAATCAAAGACAAAAAAGAAGAGAGACGGCTAGGGTTTTACAATTATCTTCCATATATGCTTTGTATATGATATATATTGAAAAAAAAAAAAAAAAAAAAAAGGGTTTTTGCTTACACTTTGTTTTTGTTTGATAGGTTTATTCTGGATTTTTTTTACACAAGGAAAGCTGATGAATATTTTTCCTTTGATATTATTTTCTCTCCAAATAGAACTTGGCAATAATGGGTAATTAAGCTTATTATAGCAACAACCATGATATCCATGAACGACAATCTTAAAAGAATTACCATTCAGAGCTCGACCTGAGTTGGAAAATTATGACTACAAAGACCGTCATTCTTAATAAAACTATAATTATATATATTAAATTAATAATTAAATATCTGTATTGTGATACCAAAGAATTGAAATTTAAACTTAAATAATGTTTTTTTTTTTTTTTAAATAAATCAATTCGATGTAAAACAAAGTTTCGTGAAATCTACGCGCTCTAAAAAATAAAATAAAAATGGGACCACTACAGGAGATACACATCTTCTTAAAAATGTTGTTTTCATAATGGTCATTTTCTCACCATCTCTCTCTCTCTATATATATATACTGAAATGGAAAATACACAAAAATAAATACATAAATAAAAATTCCATTTGATTTTTTTTTCCCCCAGAAATTTGAAGAGTTACCATTGATAAGACCCTCATGGAGAAGGTACAAGGTTTTTTTTTTTTTTTTTTTTTTTTTTTTTTTTTTTTTTATATATATATCAGCTGTTGCATTACATGTACCATTCTGTTTTCCTTGATGTTTCTCACTGTTTTTTAGTTTATTTTTGGATTTTTTTTTTTTGTGAAACTGATATAAGCACAACCAAACAATATAGGTTGCTTTTAAAATTATAAAATTATAAGTTTGAATTTTAATCGAAATTTAATTAATTAATTTTTGAATTGATTTTTTTTTTTTTATACTGTGTCTGCCTGACTATGTATTGTGATGAAATCGGTGACTCTCTTTGTTTTTGAATGTGCATAAACAATCAATTATTCTTTGATGTTTTAAGTTTTGTTTACGAGGAAATAATAAACTCTTGAGAGAGTTTTATCACCTTTATGATTTTATTCGATTCGAATTTAGATTAGTCGAATTGTTTCGGATACTGGATTCTTAGAGGAAAATAATAATAATAATAATAATAATGATAATAATAATAATAATAATAATAATAATAATAATAATAATAATATGTCTTGTTTTAATTTAATATTTTTATATAAAAAAGGAAAAAAATAAAAATATGTATTGTTTGGACTATAAATATTTTTATATTATGAAATAAAATTCTGATTATTGTATTTTTTTTTTGTTAAAAATTAATTACTGAATTGCTATTTATTTAATTAGTATTATGCCTTGCGCTAAATAATGAAATAATTTTTTAAATAAAAGTTTTAATTTTGTTTTTCTATAATTTTATCTTGAAAATTATTTTGTAATAAAAAAAAATTATAATTAACATTACATGATTATATGATTACCAATATGAGATTTTTGTAATTAATTAATGAATAATAATAAAATTTAAAACATTTAACAACATAAAAGGTATTATAAATAACGAAATAGTATTTGCATATTCAATTATAAAAATAAAGGTTTTGATATTTGCTTTACAACTATAATATATATTTAAAATTAACAATTTTAATTATATAAGAGTTTGATTAATAATTTTTTTTATATACCATCAATTTTAATTGTTATTAAACTAATAATACAATATTTAGACCTTAGGAATTTGAACTCCTACGTACAATTTTTGAAATAAAAAATAATTTTTATATTTAATTAATTCAAGTGTAAATTAAAATCATTGATTTTTTTAAAATCTGATTTCTACTAAAAATATTCATCATATTAATATAAATAAAATTTTAAAATTACCATCAAATTATATTTTTAACTATTATTATGAAAATAAAATTGAAACTAGGCCCATATCTGCCACAGTGTGCTTGGGCCTTAATGCCTAACTGCCCCAATTAATAAATGCACAGTGCATACCGTTTTGCACTTGGCCCACTGGCCAAACCGGCGTTCGCGCCAACCAATTCGCTAGTCGCCACTCTCTCTCTCTCACGGCGTCGCTCTTCAACTCGAGCCCTCGAGGCTCATGTTTCTAATTACAGAGATAACAGAGCTCATGATCATGGGTATACTGAATTTACCATTTTCTTGAGCTTTACAATTTCGAATTTTCACAGAGGCATTTTATCGAACACGCGTTGTTCACTCTATTATGCAGCATTGTGTTTGCTTGTTAGCTCATGCAATGAGATCTATGGTTTGATAACTATAATTTATGTTTTTGTGTGTTATGTTTGGCAGGATTTACACTGTAATATTTGTCGTTATGTTGGCTCTGAGGAATGTGTAAGCGTAACCTGCCCCAGAGCTCTTGAACATGTGTATGTATACTTTTTCTCTTTTGTACTTGGATTGCATCCCGTTGGTCCCCTTTTGATGAAACATTGCTTTCCTTTAAGTTTAGGGTTTAATTGATACTTCTTATATGCACAGAATCGATTTCACGAACATGCTTTGCTTGTGCCTTCTTGTTGGTGATATTTAGGCTCTGTTAGACATTGTTCTTGCAACTATGGTTGAGAAAAAGCACTCTGGATTAAGATAATTTTGAAGTTTTTTTTTTATATATATGCTTTTGCTAAAAAAACTGTAAAACAGATTAAAAGTAGTTATAATATAATACTTTTTAAGAATCTAATATAATGCTTTGTTGAAGATTTCATAAGAAATGTCAAACTCCCATAAGGTTCTGCTTTTATTTTTCAAATTCATTGTCATTTCTCTTCTTGGGATTAAGGCATAGTTGTAGTAGTAGTAATAGTATTTTCATTTCTCTTCTCTTTAGATATTGCACACATTACAACAACTAAGTAATTCCATAATGTGTTTTTTTTTTTTTGAAAAATAATGCTCTAGCAAGCACTTTGGTTCACCAAAATTGAATCCAAGAGGAACTTCTCTCGGTGCTTCAAAATCAAGCCCCATTGGGGTAGCTATCCATGGAAACAAAGACATTCCTTCAATTAATGAAGAACCAACTCGTGCTGGACATGCTGCATCATCAAAAGGAAAGGCAAAGATATCAATCAATGAAACCTCTGCAACAAAATCTCTTTGCCTCAAAAAGTATTCAGGCAAAGAGGCAAGGCAATCTTTCTCAACAACAAAGCCTTCACTTTCCCTATGTTTAGGCAACATGGAAGACCAAGCATGTGGTGGCCCAACACCTCCATCTTATCTAACGGAGAAACCTACACAGCTGCCTAAGTATTCAGGCAAGAAGAAGTCAGAGCAAGCAATTGATTCAGCATTACGGCCCTTACCAGAAAAACCTTTGTTCTCATCGAGGTGCAGTGGTAAGAAGGCAGTGCAAGCAATTGATGAAGTGGTTTCTCTACCTTCTTTAACTATGAAACCTCCGCTACCCCCTAGGCATTCAAGGAAGAAGCTTTCAGGCAAGAAATGCTTCCATTCTCATGCATAACTTTTATATTTGTGTTGTAATTTTATAGTTTTTTTCTTCTTCTTGATCTACCTTAATTAGATGTAAGGTGGTTATTCATTATATTTCTCACTTTTTTTAGTGCAGTATATAGGAGTAGAGAGCAAGTATATAAATTAATCAACAGAATTATTATATCGGACAGTTATGGATCTGCCTGATATGGAAGAAATGGTCATAGATCAAGTCAGAAAATATTAGACTTGATATTGTAATGTTTTCTTTTATAAATTTTTGGAATTTAATTGGTCACTTTTGTTAGATTTAGGTTTCTTCTCTTGCAAAAACTTTTTTCCGTGATTGATTGAGCTCAAAATCATGTTGGGGAGTCGATCAAAATAAAATCCAGATTTGGCTTTGAAGATCTCTCTCTCTCAACCAGTGTTTTTCCATTTGCTTTTCCCCTCTTTCAAAGATCTTCCTTTTTCATTCTCAAAAAAAGGAAAAATAAAACACAGATGTTCCTTTTTCTAAAAAGCAATGTATTGCGCTTTAGCTTATATCACCACAATGTAAATGTTCAGGTTAGTCTAAAACATTTGCCAATTGCAAAACAAGAGTGGAGTAATTTTTATCTTTTGGAGAGAAAAATTTTATGCATCATTCACTTTTCAAAGAAACATATAAGAGAAAATGATTGTTAGTGATCAAGTACTTCATCATTAATTCTGACAATCTACATATATATGAGCTTTTAATTAAGTTATCTTCCTTGAACATTCTATTAAGTAAGAGACTGACAAATGGAAATTGCTAAATAAATCAACCAGAAGTGATCAAACCAGACATTCACATACTCAGAGAAAAGAACAATGAGTGGTTGATTTCATCATATTTTGCACTGAAATTGGCACTTTTATGGATTCTTGGATTGGGATTCTTATATGTGCGTCTTTGTTCCTCTGGAATGATAAATGTAATGACATTTCATGCTTATTTTAAATTTATTCCATAAAAGTCATTCTTGCCATTGACCCTTCTCTTATATGGCTTCAATATTGATATGAAATTGCTGAGAACTACATTGGATTTACCCTTTTTCTTGTCCTTTTAGAACTACCGAGTACATGAATTATGCCTTCTCTTTAGACAAAATTTAATATATGCAAGTTCTTGAACGGGGTTTCTGTTATTTCTAAAGGGCATTGAAATAAACTTGACTCTATTAAGACTACAGTCTGTTTATTGACGCATTGGTGATGTTCTGATGAACAATCACTTTGATCTTGGGAAAGTGTTGTCAGAAAGCATGTATAGTTTCTTTACTGGTCCGTGTAAGTGGAAGAGCTAGGGGACTGAAGGGGCCACTGCCCATCAGCCCTTATGATCCCAAGGAGTCTCTTCCCTCCTCACACCTACCTTCACACCTTCTATGTCCTCTCCCCTCCATATCCATACCCCTCCAAGTGGAGATTATGGCTCCACCACTGGTCTGTGCACTTGGATGACTTGTTAATTAAGGTTTGTATCCTTGATAACCTTTTAACTCAAGTTTTGGACCTTACTTCTGCACCTAAATGCATTATGTTTGCATGGTTGAATGGCAGAGCCTACTTTTACCTTAAGCCTAGAGGAAGCATAAAGAGATGGCTTAGATTTAGAGGGCTTGGATTGGGGTGGGGAGAAGTTGCTTGGGGTTTTGAAATGCCAAGTTATCAAATCTTTTTAGTCCTCAAATAGACCTAACAAATGAGTGGGTTGAATAGGTTCGATTTGGGTGGAGTCTTGTTGGGTCCATAAATGAAAATCTTAACCTGTATATTCAGACAGTTTTGTATTGGGTTACGTTCATATACAAGTAAAAGAAATAATCGATACAAACTTGACCCATTTATTAATGTAGTTTGACTTGAGGTGCCTAGTTTTTAATGGGTTGTATCATGACTAAAACCTATTTCTTTTGTTGGGCTCATAGGATTGGGTTAGATTTTGTCAAGTGTAGTTCGGCTCTCTATATAGCAGAAAGTTCACCGCTCAATCTTGTTGTAGACAGCATCACGAGTATTTGCTACATTGAATGCTGAAGGGATCCACGATGACCAATTTCTTTTCTTGGCATCATCACACCATAACTTACACAGCTAGACACCACCAGTAAATGCTGTTGAACCAAAAATAAACAATAACCTCAGGTTTGTATTTGTTTGGTGTGAAACATTCTTTCCGTTGTTTGCTTCCAAACAAATGTGGCCTAAAGCATTAACAATAATATGTATTCACATTATTATTTGGAATGTATCAATTGAGTCAATCCGCATGTTGAGACTTCTACCTACAATTAAGGATCCACATCAGTTAACTCATCCCTTTATGATCATTCAGCTCTCTCATATTACAGTTCCTGACCCATTGGTTTGACTCACTGTTGATCTTGAGTTGACCCTCTTCCTTTTTGAGTAATACTTAGTAAGTTCCATTAAACAAGTGGTTTGCCATGTAGTCTGCCTCAACCATGTTATTACCCTCTTATTTATGTCTGATTTCTTACGGAGTAAACTGCCTCTATTCATCTTTATTCCATAAAATAAGTTTCATGCAGTTCAAGGAATGTTGCTCTGAAGTAGTAAAGCACTTCTTACACCCAAAAAAAAAAAAAGAGAGAGAGAGAGAGAGAGAGATAAGAGTTTTGAGGAAATAAGGTGGAACATGCACTTAATACAGGAATTGTCCTGTCCGTCTTTATGATTATTACGCCTTAATTAGTAATCATATCAGGCAGTGGGACTAACTTTTCCAAATCTGTCTTCTTTGTGACATTAATATGCATATCTTGATTTCATCTTCTTTGATATTAAATTATAGCGTAGGCATTATTATCAAACTAATGGATAAATTTACTGTTAAAGAGATGCGACACATGTTAAGACACGTTGAATACTACCATATATGACCGTGCAAAATCATCATAGATATCACTTAAAATAATCTGATGAAATTGATTAGGTTCAACCTTGTTTCTCTTTATATGCAGGCTTATTGATTTAGACTTTTCATGTTATGTGAAATAGACATTATGTGATGGCCTATAATAAGAAAGCCAGTAAAAATCATCTGATTTGTTGATTTACTGATACAGTGAATCAACAGTTTGGCATCACTGGCAATTGTTGTTTCCTAAAGAATAGAAAATTTGTTGGGACATTTTTAATAATATCTTAAATCTTTCCCTTGTTGATAAATGACTAGATATCTTATCTCATTCGAGTTGGCCACTGTATTACTAACTTCAGAAAAATATTTGCTCAGGTGGCAAACGCTACTATGAAGGTAAATCCAAAACCTTTGATGTCCAAGAATGGCCTGTCACGTATAATCCACTTCATGTTGAGAAATACCCTTCAAACCGTCCTCAGCTTGAAGCTTCATGGAAGTAAGTAATTTATTTCTTCATGCTGTTGTATAGCATACTCATCTATTAGTGAAATATGAGATAGATACTTGGTGCAACCTTTGGATTTAGTTGTCTCAATAGGCTATTGACTAGTGTCTCTTATCAATTGGACGGACAACACGAATTTGGTATGTGGAATCAATTTTAACATTCTATTATGAATTCAATCCAATTGGTCCACTACTGGATAAATTATGCTGAGATACTCCAGACTGGGTTCTTCGATTGGATAATAACCGAAATCAACTGAACTATTCTACATATCTACAGCGTGATGGAATATGTTATTGACTTGTAGATTACCAAAATTAATGGCAGTAGTATCACATGCACTGGTAGATTGCCTTAACTAATCGTCAGTAATATCTTGGATGTAATAAAAAGTAGCAAGAAAGATTAAGGCTCAAAGACATGATTAGTGGAAGTGGATTTTATACTATTGAATTGAATGCCTTTATTCTATCAGCATATGGTATTTTCTGGTGATGTCGAATGAAGTTAAGGAACCTCTTTATTTGTGGCTTAACTTGCAAGTTCCATAATTGATCTGGCCTATAATTAAGTTAACCATTTTGATAGAAACTTTTCTTTTAATTTTTTTAATGTTTTCTTTTGACCAGCACTTATGGTAAAAAACCTGCCGTACTGAGTCATATAGGGCCCTTTTTAGATTGTTACCATTGTAGCAAAAATTCTGTCTTATATTGGATATAATATTGAATCCCTGAGCCTTTAAATCCACCCCCCCACCCCATCTTCATTATGTAGAGGAAGCTTCGAGATTCTTGACATGGTGTTCCCTGGTAAATTCTGTGGTGATTTTCGAGCTCATCTTCCTCAACATCCATGCATCACCGATGACAGAGTGCATCAGTTTTCCCAGCAGATGCCTGAAGTACTGAAGTTTGAGGTGCTGCCACGTTGCCGCATTTGGGCTGAAATCTTTAAAAGTGATTTTGCTCTTGGTCATGACATTTCGGTTTATTTTTTCCCTGGACATTTTGAGAGGTTTGTTTCAGATCTAAGATTAATTTATGTTGGAGAAGATGGAATCTGAAAGCTTGTACAAACTGTAGGTCCATAGAGCAATATGATTACCTGTGGAGGTTCATGGAGAAAGAAGATAGTGTAATGAGGAGTTGCATGAATGGTGTTGAGTTACTAGTATTCACATCCAAGCAATTGCTCTATGCTGAAAGTGAGTTCTTTTTTTTTTTTTTTTTTTTCATGTTTTCCCCCTCTTCTGGGTGAATTAATTTTCATGATTTAAAATTTTTGTTGCTGCTTTTAGCTGACATATTTCCCCCTATAGAAATCTAGTTATATGAGTGATATAGATGGTCAATGCTGTTAAGTCTCAACCCCAATTCAAAGTTTAATTAGATAAAATATGAAAGTTGAGTATCAGTATCGATGGCGTCATTGTGCACAGTTTGCCTCCATTTTCATCACACTTTCTCCAATAATCAGGTCCTAATTGTACCAATATTTCTAATTCACTGCATAAAAATAAGACATGCATATTGCAGCCATCACAATTTCTTTTTATCATTTTTTTTAATGATAGTGAGTTTAGTAGCATAGTTGTGGGCATTGGATGTGGATTTGACATGTGTGCATTGCATAACAAACTCTGGAACATGGTAATATGACATTCATAATCCTATAATTTGATAATTGACATGGTTAAATAGCTGTGTCGGGAATAATAATTCTCTCTCTCTCTCATAAATATGAGAATTATTTGCGAAGTATTTCAATTGTTAGCATTGCATTGACAGCAGGAGATTATGAACTTTAAAATCCATCTTGGCTTTAGTTATGAAGTTATTTTCTTTAAATGTCATGTCCAACTGTGCTGCTTGCCATGCATGTCTCAGCATGAAATGAATTGTTTCCTTTTGAACAACTCTAGATGTGTCCCATCTATATCAGTATTAATAGACATGCTAGCCATGCCTAATATGTCCAACTTCCTATTTAGACCTTTACATCTGTTTATGCTGGTTTTACATGCAAATTTTGTAAGTATAATTGTTGTTGCAGAATTAAACTGGATATCTTTCTTATGGGGAGTATTCCGTGTCGCAAAAACTGAGTGCATCTCTACTAGCATATCCACCAATAAAATGTCTCAGATTCATGCCTTTGGAATTGGGACTACAATTAAACAGCATTCTTCAAATTCAATGGACGAAATTAAAAGTCTCAATGACCTAGAAGTTCCTCCTGGATTTTCTAGAAGGGAGGAAACTAAAAGGCTTCATGACCTTGAAGTTCCTCCTGGATTTTCTAGACAGGAGAAAAATAAAAGGCTCATTGACCTTGAAGTTCGTCCTGGGTTTTCAAGAAAAGATGCCAGTAAGGCTGCTAATGATGCAATCTTGATCAACTTCTCTGATCTGGTGGAAGTTCCTGTGGAAAGTCATCCGGTAATCTTTTTCCTTTCTATACTTCAGTTATATATGACATTCAACTGGCTAACCTATTTAAATAGAATTAGCTGGATATGCATAAAACTAGGTTCTTGTCACCATTCGTAATTGTCTTGTTGATACAAAGTAAAAGAGGATGTGCCGTACAAAATTGGAAAATGACATGGGAAACTCCTCAATCAGTTTATGTTATATCTAGCATGCATGTGGCTTTTTCTTTTTCACCACTTAATGAGTCAATACTTTATTTTTAATCAAACTGGTCGGACTATAAAATTCAGCAATGTGGAGATTGGACTTGATCGTGCCAATTTATTATTTAAAGAAGGGAGAGGAAGGTGGAGTTGAGTGTTTGGTTAGGCAACTTGTATAAGACCAGCTACATTCTTGATAGACTAAGTCATTAATCTGCTTAGCAAGTGTTTTTATTTTTTTGAAATGTATATACACACAAACACACACACAGGGATAAAGAAAGGACACGTACACACTTCAAAACTATGGCAATTTTGAAGAGATACGCTAACTCTTATATCCCCTCACACACACTTTACACTACTGATGTGAGAGGCCGAAGCCCCAGCCCACTCTTTGTTAGCCCATCAACGGGAGAATGGACTCCCGTGTTATTTCTACCTGCAACTGTTATTTCTACCTGCACACACTCATATCTTCAAAATTTACAGGCTCTAGTTCGTAGCTCATATTATTTTTCTCGGATTGCTCGTCGTCCAAGATCACTCAAAAAGAGAGCTTGCAGGCCTAAATAAAGACCATGAGTTGTGCATATCAGAAAGGAGGCGACCACAATGAGATATTGTCAATGCAGAAAAACCATCATGCTTGTCAGCTGAATACCTCAACTAGACAGTTCTACTGCAGACTATGGTTTTTGTGTAATTAAGTTGGTATGGAAATTTGCTGGATTATATATCTTGCCTTTTTGGATTATGGGCCCTTTTGTTTACCAGTCACCAATTTTGTTATCATGGATTCATGGGGCATCTACATAGCTTTGTGTTGCTCCTTCCCTATTTGGCTCATTTGGCTTTGCTGATAGAATTATATCTGGAGTTCATTTTCTATATTGATCAATGATTTTTCAGGTTCTTGGTTCCCAAGCTAATGATGCTTTGTTGTTGGAGGAATTATTAGGCAGGACATGAAGTCTCTGCTCCAATCCTGAGTAGAAGGGAACATATTCATGTCCTACTCAATAATTTTTCTTGTTTGCCAAAGTCCATCAATGTTGGGTTTGTTGGTTATTGAACTAGTTATGGGAATGCAACTAGAGCTTAGAAGACACAAGGGAGTGTTATTTATTTATTTTTAATTTGTAGGTAGATTTGGAAACAAGTCTACACTTGTGAATTTTTCATATCGAAGAAAATACTATGATTATTAAAATTTATTTTTAAAATAAATTTCATATGTTAAATAATACTCAAAGTAATTTCAATATCAAACAAGCTATATATATATATATATATATATATATATATATATATATATATATTTATTAAAAAGTGAATTTTTTTCTTTTCAATTTTATTCCTATTCCTTATTATCTATTATTTTGTAACTACTGCACATATTAATAGCTTTGCATTTATTTAAGTATTTCTAAAAAAGGGTAATTTAGTCAATTTTTTTTAGAATTTAGCCTAATTAATAATTTAAAAAAAATAATTTTATAATCTGAATGAAACTATTAAAAACATCACATATTAAAAAATGGAAGGAGTAATATTATAATTTTTCCGGATTAATATCAAAACAAATAAAAAATACAAATAATAAACGTTGGTAAAATGGAGGGAGTAAATTCATATAGCTAACTCTATTTAATTTTGAGCTAGCATGGCTACAAGATGAGAAGGGAAGGAAAAGAGAAAAGGGAAGGAAGGGATTGAAAAGATACAATCTTTAGCTAAAATTGCTTCCTAAAAGGCCGTCTACCAATGACAAAAAAAATTTGGGCAAAAAAAAAAAATGACATAAAAATAGAGAGGGACAAAAACATTCTACCCTAATCGCCAAACAAAATAAAAATTTCCGAACAAACTTAATAAATAAATAAATAAACATAAAAATTAGACATTAGTATTATCTAGTAAAAATAAATTTGCATAAAATTATATGTGGTGTTTGATAAAATTGAAAATTAAGTTTTGCAAATTAAAAAATTGAATTTTAAGTATGAAACAATATAAGTGTTAAAAATTTTAAATTATTTAGTAGTTATTTTATTTAATATAATTTTTAAGTTAAAAATTTTGATTTATCATTATTAATAATTTTAATTTACTATTCGATGGTGGTATCAAATAATATTTTTAGTACTTAATAATTATAATTTATTATTAGGGTGTTTTATGGCGTAAGATTGTCTTGGGGTTGAGTCTCCATTGAGAACAAAAATTGTAATATATATTATTAATTTTTATTTAAAAAGTATAGATAATATAGCCATTATTTTTTTTTTTAGAAATATTGAATAGAAATTTGAAACTACTTAATAAGCTACATTAAATACCACCTATTAGTTTTCTTTTGAAAATATTGAGTAAAGGTGATTCTTCACCAAACATACAAGGAAAAGACTTTTCAAGAAGGGACAAGGTCACATATTAACTTGGTTGCTTCTCATTTTCTCTATTAGGGTTTTTTCTTCATCTTTTGTGCTTGCCACTTGACTTTTTCCTTAGGGTTATCCCGGGCGGTTACGACCACTAGAGGGGACATCCTTTTTCTCTAGTATTTTTATGTCTTTTTCTTTATTCCGTTATGAATAAGGCCATTTTTTAGATTTTGTGGGTATATCAAGCTTCTCATTTTTGGGATTTTCTCTCATTGTGAATGCTCGAGTTTTTTGAGTTTATTTCAGAGTGTTCTAACGGCGGTGGTGTTGTTCTTACCTACGGTCGAGTCTATCTCTCTCTTCTTCTTTTCTTTTGGATTTTGTGGAGGGATGATAGAAGGAGAGAGGGGGAAGAGTTAGTTGAAGAAGACGGTGGTGCTTTAAACTTTAGACGAGATTATCTGTGGTAGTACGACTGCTTTCATTGAATGAGCCTTTGCTGTATGGTTTTGGTGTTTGGGCTGAAGAGTGGAAGGTTCTGTCTATGTGAACCAAGCCCTGGGTGGCAGTTTTGCTTAAAGCTTGGGAAGTATAGATCCTTTGGGGAAATCGTTGTTCATCCCTCCTTTGTTCATTAATGGGCTTCTGCCTTTCACGGCTACCAACAACTTGTTTATCCAGACAGTTGGCGCTAGGGTTGGCTAGTAGGGTGGGAAACTGTATAATGGAGGGTGTTATTCATGGGCAAAATTGTAATAATTTATTTGTAGGTTTTTGGGCTATGTATGTCTTGGGCTTTATGCTCAATGTTAAAAACCTTTGATAAGTGAGTTTCCTTTGGATTCCAGATCCATTTTTTAGTCCCTTAAATTGAGTTTTCTCGTATTCAATGCTTGTACTTTTTTAGGTCTAAAGCCTTTTTAATATAAACTAATCTCTTCGTTGGGTAAAAAAAAAAAAAAGTGATTATTCACCTGATTTTAATTAATCATGATAATCCCCACTTTAACCCACCTAAACATAATTTTTTTTATTTTTGCCCAAAACATAATTTTTTTTTTTATTGATATCACATGATATTTTCAGTCTAATTTATACATCAATTAGAGTTAAATTAAATTTTTAAATGAATATATAATAATTTATGTATTTAAAAATAATCTTTTAAGCCCTAAGTTGAAGTATGAAAATAGAAAAAAATAATTGTATTTAATATAATTTACAATCTCTATATTACTATTCTCAAATCAATTTATGATTAATAAGAAAAATAATAAATTATATATATATATATATATATATATATATAT
>CATKHJ010139156.1:0-10032 GCA_949750685.1 Vernicia montana | reverse complement strand
TTGTGTATTCACTGAGATTTTATATCTCACCCCATTGTTATTTATTTTTTTCAGGTGCTATAGAGGTTGAGACGAGGTAAAACTCAAGCTACATCTTCTCGCTTGGGGGTTACTCCGTCCTTTCTTTATTTTTGTCATTTTGATTTATGTCACAATGAATATGTATCTCCAAGAGTATAGTCTAGAGTTCCATGGTTATTGTGATAATGTATATGATGATCGGATTATGTATTCAATTTGGGAATGTAATATATGGCATATTCCTTTATAGTTGATGGAATTCCTTTAATGTATGTTATGGATGGTTATAGTGTTGTGTTGGGGTTCTGATCCGGGAATCGTATATGTATGTTTGGTTATAGATTAGTATTGGGTTCTACGGGTTTTCGGTGGCCTTACGCCTACCCATGCCCTAGGACCGTCGCGACTCGGTAAGCCGGGTCGGGTCGTGACACAAGATTTCAAGATTTTGAGTCAACATTATACAATAATGAATCATATAAGATTCAATGAAAGATGAGCAAATGAAGGAACAATGGAGTTTTTATACATAGATCAATTAGATCCTTAAAGGAACATTATTATGAAAATGATTTATCAATTAGGATACACTGAGTGTTCAAAGGATAACATTAGATCAATAATGGATTCATTATAATGAAAGGGTTGATATGTAGAAGGTAAACTCTTTTACTATATTCAATTTGAGTACAATTTGAGTACTCGTAGTCAAATAGTAGGAGGTAAGCCGAAAGCCTCAATGAAAGGAATAATCCAAAAAATTGTTTCATTAAAGGAATGTAAGGTTTTCAAAATACTCACCTTGAGTTCTTTAATACAAGCTCTTAGTAAACTTGGTAGTGATGCTCCTTAATCTCTATAACATCTTTCTGCTTTAGGCTCTACATTGAACCATATCCTTTATACCATATAATCAAAGATTATTAAATACTTTATTAATTTGACTATTCTAATTCTAATACTATTATCTAATATCGATGCAAATCAATATATTCAGTAGCATATGCATATGCACATATAACAATCCGTAGTACAATTCTTTTCACTTTTCCAATTACTGGCCAGACGGCCTGGACTATATCCGTAATGTTTACTATTTGCTTTATAGCAATTCAATACACTTTCACATTAGATTAATATTGAATAATCATAATCAATTCACTATTCATTATTCTCATTAATCATTTATTCATTGTTTCCATATTTAGATAATTCATTAGTTTACAATTATTAACTTTGAAATATTACATTCTTATTTATTGTCTAGTTAGGTCACTAGACCTTGTCACCTTGTTTCTATCATTTCTCATGAAATACTAGTCCAAATGAGTTGATTCTTTTTTTATTTCAAACTAGACATATACATTTACAACATATCCAAAATTGAACTTAGAATTCACTTCATGAAAAATTTAGTAACTATTTCAATTCAGTTCTATTTCTATTACATGGAAGACTGACCCTGTTATACTCTTTTGAGTATAACTCAAGAGGTATAATTTCAAATGAAATTTAATTTTATTGGGAGTTAATAGAGACATTAAGGAAAATTTCTTATATTTTGAGTTTAACCCAATGTCTTTTTTAAAGTTCTCAAATCAGAAGTTTTAATTCAATTTTCAAGTTGAATCCAAATACAGAGTCAGTTATAGAACATGCTAAATTTCTCATACTATACTTGAAATTTTATCAAGTCCTTTTGCAAATTAATTCTAAATATATCAATGATCATTTCACTAGTTTTTAGTTTCTTCTAATTCTATCTCTATCATGCTTAATTCATGAGATATATTCTCAAGTCTATCAATGGTGTTGGTTTATAAGAGTTTCCATACCTTATCACTTTCACTAGGTAATATCTCAAAATACACATATCCAATTTAAATTTCCTTTTACAAAGAGATTATAAACATATAAATTATCATTTTTCATATTATACTCAACTTAATTAAGTCTCCAAATCCACCTTTTGGGCTACTCCATTTCGGATTACAAATTCAATCTCTGAACAGTACCAGCTTCAGTTCAAGTGAGATTTATCTTTGTACACAATAATTATTTTAAATTACTTTTATAGGTGAACACTTGAAACATTTACCTATAACTTTTATATTTTGTCTATCTCCAAATTCTATTCATAAAGTCCTATATAGGTTCAAACAATCCGGGTTTACTCAGAAACCCCCTAATCCGGGTCAGTTCAATTACAAGAGACATATCTCATTACTCTTCAAGAATTTCATAAAACACTTTTATGTGCCTCTAATTAAGGTAAAAAAATACAACTTTAGTGTTTTCTACTTCCCCAAATTTGGCCTCTAAGTAGACAGTATGGGTGTTCTAAGATTCTGCTCAATTCAAAACCTAAGTTTTCCTATTCAAGTTCAATAACCAAGTTAAGCTCTATCTTGCAATTTAAATTCAATCAACTCATCAATTAGCTTCATAATACACCCATAAAAATCAAAAAATAAAAATAAATAATTTCCTCTGATATTTCTATATATAGCCAAAATCTAGAGAGATAAGGAGAGGAAGAAATTCCTAAAGCTTTAACATAAAACTCTACTTATTCAAGCTTTAAATGAAAATTGGAAGGAAAGATTTGAAGTTACCTTAGAGTTTCATGGTTTAGTGAAGAACACCAAGAGGGGAAGGCCATGCTAGGGAGAAGATGACTATAATTCTTTTTGTTTAACAATTGAAAGACTTAAGGTGGTTTTAAGTCAATTTTGGATAAACTTTAGTTGGATGGATGATAAGGATTGACTAAAGATGATCCAATGGCTAATAGTTTTTGCCTAATTTTGAATTTACAATATTCATTGATATATGGATAAATATGACCATATTTTGATGATAGGAAAATTTCATGAACTTTCCTTATTTATATAGTAAATTTGACAAACAACAATTGTGGGGTCCATTTCATTAATCTACCTTTGACATTTTTGTTCTTACAAACTCAAGTAAGATTTTTCCCTTCCAACACTCACATTGGGTCGGCCATGTTAATACATGGTTGGGCCTCATACTGTATTTTACATGTTCCTATACAATTAATTTGTCATTCCGACATTTTTTGTGAAATGATTGTTTTACCCTTCTTTTACACTATACATTATTGTAACCAATATCAATGCATTTTATCAAAATTATTTCATTGATCATGTTCATAACATTTTTATGAGTACATATGTACTATAATATCATAGAAACATATAAAAAAATTTATGTGCATTTAACCGAGTTTTGTTTAAGCTCCTATTTGATCTCGTTATCTCAAGAATCGTTTGAATTGCCTTTCAATGGCATTATTGATAATTTGTAGGAATTTACTGGATCCAGGATATTACAATCGACGCCCCTTAAGAAAATTCATCCCCGAATTTTCTATAAACTAGTCCAATGAATTTCTCAACGTTATTCTTCAACACTCTGCTTTTACCATTAACCTTTTCCTTTCTTATAAGACAAGACTTTGATATCTCAAAATCTTTTATATGTATAATGAATTCGTTTCATATTTCTCTAATGTTCAGAAAATGGAATAATAGATGAGCTATTAGTTTATCTTATATCATTCTACTTAATATATAATTTTATTAGTTTTAACAAATCGTATGAATAGTTTATCTGTACATTTCTTTTATAATTCATGTACTATACAATACTAAACATTTACTTTCATTCAATAAATTCGAAGATTTCACTTTCTTTCATTACCTTGTTTGAAGTGTTATCATATGCAAAGTTAATCAAGATAAATTTCTTACTTTAATTTCTTTTAAGTTATTCATATACTTTTGTAGCACAGTTCTTCTTAAGTTTGAATGGTTTCCTTTACTCGACTATTGTTTTACCACTTACGTATCGAGGCAGCTATTACTATCATTTATCCTTTTTAATACTTTTAGTAATTCTTATATATTACAAGTATCTTTCTCTAAAGTTATCTTTTTGACTGTTTGATTCCTTTAATTTCAATTCTTTCTCTTTTCAGAACTGAGGGGTATGAATCAGGAAACCATTCCTATTTCTAGGTCCATCGTTATTTTCTATTATTTTTATAAAATTATTTACCATCACAATTTAGTCATTCTATTAACGATGTGCTTTCTCAAGTCTTCATTTACAAATTTGTTTTGTTGGGATTCATTATCTTGGAACATTTTATGTGTGGAAAGAACAATGTAACTCCACATAAACTATGGCTTCTTGAAGAAACTAAGGCTCTTTTATTGTATTTCCGATTAATGATTACAAGAAAATTTATGTCGATAAAGGAAAACTGGAAGAATAATCATTTTAAAGATTTTCATTTTTGGAATAAATTTTAAACCTGCTTATAAATGTTTGAGAAATTTAATCCTTTCCAACTTCTCTAAATTCATCTTATGAATGATTCTCAAGAATCTTATGAATCTGATGAAATAGTCAATCAAAAATTTTCTATTAACAATAAAATGATGGATCTATACTCTTATTGTTGTAATAATGGTTATATTCTGAGGTTTTTCTCAGTCTAGGAAGTTAAAATAATAATGTTTTTGTCTTTCTTTTTATTTTGCTGTTGATTATCTTTTCTTTGAACTCTGTTATGGTTATATTTAAAACTTGCTAAAAGGCAGAAAACAAAATTAGAAACACTGCTTCCTAATATAACAAAGTAAGATTCTTATGCGTTATATCATTGCATAACAAAATTGTTACTTGATGTTATAAGCGTTTTGTCTATATAGCCTGTCACATATGTATAGCACACACGTGGCTATACAAATTGTCTACTGTTGACAATCTCTATTAAAATCAATCTCTCTTTTCTTTATTATCTATCGTAACTTCAATCGATTTATCTGGATATCATAATAAGTGACTTTCTCTTTGCTTAATTTGTCTAAATATTTTTAATGAGTGGAATAGGTGGAAGATTACATTTATTTCCAAATGTTAGGTTACCATTGGCAATAATAATAAGGAGAAAACACCCTTCTCCTAAATTTCATTGTCTTATTTAACTCTTACTTTAGCGTATAAGTCTGTTGTTTCTCAATCTCTTCACATTTATCTAACAATTCTTTTTTGTCCTTTTACTGTGAGTAGGTTGTTTCAATTGGAATAATATATAGGCATATACCATTATGTGTAGTCATAGTTTCAAACAGTTTTCTATACCACACTCCTATTATAGTGAGATATATCAGCTTATAATCATTTCCTTTCTCTGGAATACATATAGGAATTAATATATTTTATCATCATTCATCACATGTATCCATTTCATATGGTATTCGTATTCTATGCAATTCAAATTTTCCTATCCCACATATACTCGGTTGAATAACTTGTCACCTGATTTATTTCATATCAATCTTGACTATGTCACATTTCCTTCTATCTCCATGTTCAACTCCTTCGGAGTAAATTTTGAATATATTCAAGTTTCCTTATTCATCTCAATTCCTATCTTATTCTTATAGTCTTTCACATTTTTTCCAAGATTACTTCAGTTCATCGTTTGCTCTTTAACCATTACAAAATTCGTAATTATTCATATTTCTTTTTCTTTCATAACTTTTTTGTCATAAATCATTATCTCGATCAGTTCCTTATATCCTTATAGGTTAGTAATCCATTTTAACTATCTTTAATTTCTCTTTCTCTTTAACTATTTACACTTTAAGTATCCATTCTCTCACGTTAAACTCGTCCATTCCATTGGTTTCACTGTTATAATGGTTTCACTATTATAACTTCTCTTTTACTTATTCTCATTTCAGTCTCATCTTTATCAGTTATATTTTTCAACCATGCAAAAATTCCATTGCTCAATAGTTTCACTGTCCTTATAGCTCTCTGTACGTTACTATATTTCACACCTTTCATTTTAGCATTTACTGTTCCATCTAATCAATATCTCATTTACCTATCTTGGTCACATTCTGTGTTTATCACTTTCTACGACATTTACTCTATTCCATAATTACTTATTCTTCTTTAAACAGGATCTCTCACTAGAATGTATTTAGTTTAATCAATAAAGCTCTACTAATATTTCACTTGTACGCATTCCTTTTTATGATTTATGTCGTTATAATTATGACTTATTATCTCTCTTATAATTATGTATTTAGCACCATACTTATCTTATTCACCCATTTCTCTTCACTTTTTTCGTTCATTTAAGACTTTAATTAAGTCTAGCAAAAATTACTCATGGTTTCCTTTATCCATTTTCATTATCCATGTTTCTCTAGAAACAATGTGATACTGATGCGAACAAGGAAAACATCAAGAAAAAAAAATTCAAAGAATCAAGAGATTTAGAATTTTGGTCTAATATTTATAATTTTAATACCCAAAAGGTATTTTTGTAATTTTCAGCTTTGCTGGAAAAGTAGTTAAAATTTATTTACAAGAGTCTTTATTTTATTTTAAGTCTGATTTAGGAGTTTTAGATGGTATAGTATTTCCTAATTAGTATTAGTTTGTAATTTTTCTAGTTTAGGATTCCTAATCCAAGTAGTGTTAGGATTAGTTTCGTTTATGTATACCTAGGCTTGTATCAATTATTATTCAGTTTTCAGATTCAATAAAAAATAATTTCAAATTATTGCCAAGAATTGTGTGACTCAATTTGCCTTAAGTGCTGACTCCTAGGTTTTCTAAGTGCCGACTCTTAGAATTTTTTTTTCCTATTTTTTTTTCCTATGCTCAGAGTAAGCAACAAAAGCGTGGAGTTAAATGAAGTGATTTTAAAAGATCTAAGATGCAAAGTGTTGTTTCCAAAGAGATTTTAGGATACTTCTTGATGATTTTAGAAATCTGTAATATCCTGGATCCAGTTAATTCTTACGAATTAACAATAATGCCATTGAAAGGCAATTTAAACGATTATTGAGATAATGAGATCAAATAGGAGCTCAAACAAAACTTGGTTAAATGCACATAATTTTTTTTTCTTATGTTTATGTGATATTATAGTACATATGTACTCATAAAAATATTATGAAAATGATTAATGAAATAAGTTTGATAAACTGCATTGATATTGGTTACAATAATGTACAGTGTAAAAAAAGGGTAAAACGGTCATTTCACAAAAACTATCGGAATGGCAAATTAATTGTACAGGAACATGTAAAATGTAGTGTGAGGCCTAACCATGTATTAACATGGCCGGCCCAATGTGAGTGTTGGAAGGGGAAAATCTTACTTGAGTTTGTAAGAACAAAAATGTCAAAGGTAAATTAATGAAATGGACCCCACAATTGTTGTTAGTCAAATTTACTACATAAATAAGGAAAGTTCATGGAATTTTCCTATCATCAAAATATGGTCATATTTATCCATATATCAATGAATATTGTAAATTCAAAATTAGGCTAAACATATTAGCCATTAGATCATCTTTAGTCAATTATCACCATCCATCCAACTGAAGCTTACAGTCCATCATTAAGATAGTTCTGCGTTATCCATATATGAATGAATTCTCATCATTGAGTATGAAGTATATGTGTGTACTATGAATAAAAAGAACTGGTGTGTGTAAACATACACTACTTTAATAATTATGCGAATAAAATGTTGAACATACTCTGAATGATACAATTGTACCAAACTGTGATATGAAAGTGAAGTGGCAAGTGTGAAAAGGAGGTCGGTCCCCTAGAGATCGCTCCTGTAATAGTGAAAATTAATGTATATTGTTAAAAAAAAATTCCCTATAATACTAATTGTTGAACATTGAAAAAGACACTAGGACATCTATTGTTTAAGAAAAGACTTACATAATATGAATAATGCTAGAAATGTATAAACTGTTTGTATACGAAAACATGTGTATTACTTAGGATAAAAAAAATCCTAAGGAAACTGTCTTATAATTATAAAAGTGTAGAAATTTAATGTTGATCTACACGTTGTGTTGATGTATGATCATTTGTTAACAATCGCCTATGTTTACGTGGCAGACTAGAGAGGAAACGAAAGCAAGTGAAAAATGTAGACGCGATGATATGAAAACGATATGAATTGCAACAAGGATTGACAAGTGAGAAGGGGAAGGCATTATATGCCAGCTATTGTGTACTTCCAAGCAATGACAATCGCATGGAGGGAAGTAGAAATTTTTCTGCTATCTACGTAAATATCATATACGAATTGAAAGAAAGAATGTTGATTAGTATTTCTGAGAAAGAAAATGATCAATAATTAATGAATATCTGATGTAGGACAGCTTAGGCAACTTAGCTTGAGGATTTTAAATTGAGTTCTAGGTTTGATTCTACAGGAATTCAGATCTGAATTAAAGGAAAAAAAAAATTCTAAGAGTCGGCACTTAGAAGACTTAGGAGTCAGCACCTAGGGCGAATTGAGTCACACAATTCTTGGCAATAATTTGAAAATTATTTTTTATTGAATATGAAAACTGAATAACAATTGATACAAGCCTAGGTATATATAAACTGAACTATCCTAACACTACTTGGATTACGAATCCTAAACTAGAAAAATTACAAACTAATACTAACTATGAAATACTATACCAACTAAAACTCCTAAATCAAACTTAAAATAAAATAAAGACTATTGTAAATAAATTTTAACTACTTTTCCAGCAAAGCTAGAAATTACAAAAATACCCTTTGGGTACATTAGACCAAAATTCTATTTCTCTTGATTCTTTGAATTTTATTTTTCTTGATGTTTTCCTTGTTCGCATCATTCTCCCCTTGTTAGAGAAAACTCGACCTTGAGTTTTGAAATGCCTAAGAAGCAAAAACAATAATGTGTTGGACTTGAATTCAGCCTTCTTAACTATTGGTAGCAAACGAAATACTTGAAACCTTCCTTTAGACTCATCTATGAACTCATTAGGAATAATGAAGTCCACCTTTTGAACACTAGCAATAGGTAACACAAATTCACCATGTTTAGTGTCTTTCATAACTTGAACAACAAATTTGAACTCATGTTTCTCTTCCATATATTGATAATCATCTTGCAAATCCTCTACTTGTTGCTGCCTTTCTAATTCTTCCTTTGCTTGAATTGATTCTTCATGTTCAATGTCTTGGACATGCGGATGTTAGAGTGGGTTTCGAGGTTCGATGTTTTGTGGTTGTAGGATTTGACTTTCTGTCCCTTTTCCATGTTGATCATAGAGTTGAATGGGCTCTTTTAATAGCTGAAATTGATGTTCCAACCCTTTTGCTTGTTGAGGAAGTGTCTCTAGTTGTTTAATAGGCTTTACCACTTGCTGTCTTGTAATTCCTGCATGTGAATCTGGCCTTGGAACTTTCAGTTGCACGTGTTGAAGTTTTTCCTCATCAAATTGTAAATTTGCAAAACTTTCTAGTTGCTGGTTTTGCACTTTTGGCTTTCCTGCTAATAGATTTCTTGCTCCTTCACCAACACTAGGCATAGTTTGTAGATTAAGTCTTAGGTTTTGTTTTGGTATAGCTTTTAAATTTTGATCAACTTGTGGACATTGTTCTCTAACAATCTTGGATGCAACTTGTAGACTTAGGGCTGTTTTTTGTAGAAAGACTTGAGTACTAATGGTTTTGGAAGTTTGATTGCCAACTCATCCATCATAGCATTCAAATGATCAAACCTTGAACTCATCTTATCATTCAATTGATTAAAATTCGATTCACTCTCTTGATGAAAAGAATTCTGCTTTTCAAATTGGTTCAAGTAATTAGCCACTGGCATGCAGCTATATGTTGAATTATATACCTGTTCACGCATTTTTTGTTGATAATACGGTGGCAAAAAATTTTCTTGAAGCTTTGTTTTCATCTCTTGCCATGTATTAATTTGCAGTTGCCTCCCTATTTGTATATCATACTTAACACTATATGTCACGACCCGACCCGGCCTACCGAGTCGCGACGGTCCTAGGGCATGGGTAGGCGTAAGGCCACCGAAAACCCGTAGAACCCAATACTAATCTATAACCAAACATACATATACGATTCCCGGATCAGAACCCCAGCACAA